>KN882787.1:213458-227605 GCA_000934455.1 Apostichopus parvimensis
GGGCTCGCTATGCTCGCGGGCTGGCTTCGCTCGCCATCGTCAGACAAATTAGCCGCCACTCTCTTCAAATTAGCCGGCACTCACTTTCTCCTGGCTACAACACTGCTTGTACTTATATCAAAGACTAAACTTCTGGCTAAAAGTCACCATATAAAGCAACCTTTGGTTAACTGGATTTACCTATGCGGGCTGGCATACAAAGGTTAACTATATTTACCTATATGGGCTGGCATACAGAGGTTAACTTTAGTTACCTATGTGGTCTGGCATTCAGGGGTTAACTATATTTACCTATGTGGGCTGGCATATTGAGTTTAACTATATTCACCTATGCGGGCTGACATACAGAGGTTAACTATATTTACCAATGTGGGCTGGCATACAGAAGTTAACTATATTTACCTATGTGGGCTGGCATACAGGGGTTAACTACATTTACCTATGCGTGTTGGCATACAGGGGTTAACTACATTTACCTATGTGGGCTGACATACAGAGGTAACTATATTTGCCTATGTGGGCTGGCATACAGAGGTGAACTATATTTACCTATGTGTGCTAGCATACAGAGGTTAACTATATTTACCTATGCGGGGTAGCATACAGAGGTGAACTTCCTGGATCGTTCTTTCTTGGTACCTCTTCATAGTCTCGCTTTGCTCTTTGTCCGTCGTCTTCCCTGTTTGGTGGGTGACCATTCTCCCCATATCCGTTCTGCCAAGAATGCGGCCTATCATTTTCTCTGAGCGGTTGTATCCTAGCATACGGATCTGAGAGGCGGTTGCTAGGCATGGAGTTGTCGTTGTGCATGCCGTTGGGCGGTTGGCTGACGCTGCGTGGCAAGGTGGTTCTTCTACCCCAATCTTCGTCATCATCTTTCTCTGGTTTTCTAAGGGCAAACCAAAAAAATTGAAGAAATGAAAAAACGTGCCCTCTGTAAAATAATTCAAAGCCGCAAGATGAAAACTCACATCGGTAGATAACGCAGTGGCGCAGCTAGGGATGAAAATGCGGTGAGGTGGGGGAGGGGGGGGATAGTAGGGAAGTGGATCAGATCTAAATCCAATGGATTAGAACCAACACACACAACAGCACCATCCTGCCATAACACCTTTTTTTTCCCTTCCAGACCTACACATAATTTTTATGAAATCATTCATGGTCTCAATAATTTCTTATTAAGTCTTAGAAAGATTTGATATGAACTCTCATTGTTTCAGTTTTAAAGGAGTTGATCTCAACACTTTTTCATCGAAGTTCCAGAATGAGTCAGATTTTATTATCTTAGTCATAGAATAAGTTAGAACAACAGCACTCAAATCACCCTTCTTAAGTGCTTTCTCAGAGCTGTAAAACTGCAAAAGAAATGTCTGTTTTACTATGAAAATGAACACCTACAAAATGCTTTTCCCTAAAATTCACACTTCACAGACAGCCAGAGTATTAACATTGCGATGGCTTGAGTAATGCATTCCCCCCATATCCCTGCACGCTAAACCAATAACTAAAACTGTTCTCCGTTGGTCTGACTGAATTAAAGCACGACTTCGTTGCATTTTAAAATCACGCAATTTATACGACCCTAGCTTACATCTTCACCGGATTCATCTCCGTGGAAACTAGAACATTGTGTCATACAATACTGTATCAATTCTTTCTTCTTCTTTTTGGGCTCTTGCCAAACTTGTCAGCTGGCATGTGACCTAGTTACATGATGACAAAAACAGAGCTATCGGCCTACTTTTATATGCAAATAAGGGCAGTTCTTGGTAAAGCTGCTCTGAGATAGTCAGGCTAGGCATGCTAGAATCAGCCTAGATTCGGACTAGAGTCAGGCTAGGCAGGCTAGCGTCAGGCTAGAGTCAGGCTAGAGTCAGGCTAGTCAGGCTAGAGTCAGGCTAGTGTCAGGCAAGAGTCAGGCTAGAGTCAGGCTAGAGTCAGGCTAGAGTCAGGCTAGAGTCAGGCTAGAGTCAGGCTAGAGTCAGGCTAGGCAATGGCATTAACGTTAGAAAGTATGAAACTATCTCGACGCAGTATCAAAGTCGTAGGATGTGAAGCTGATGCAAGGATTGAAGACCATATTTTCGTGCTACTACATCCGCATTGCGTGAGATGCTCTATTCTAGACACACCCCATCTGTTTACGAGAATTTGGTTTCTTGCCTTCTCTCCGACATTCCGTCAAATTTAAACCAATCCTACTTGCTTACTCGAGATAAGATTGCACCTTAGTCAAGCTTAAGATGCCCATCTAGATTTTATCATCAAGTGAAGGAATTTAGCTTATACATAACAATTTGATACAATTTCAGAGAATTTTGGTCATCCAAAGACATTTTAATAAACATACAAAGAACCAAAAATTTAAAAAAGAAGGCTGCTACAAGTGAAGCTTATGAAGTATATTGCTATATTAAACTGTCTGTTAGCATTTGAGATGTGCCATTATCACCATAAGAAGCCCATTTATAGGTATTTAAATCACTCTCCCTCCCCCCACCCTCCAAATATGGTACACAGTCAACAATGGTCATTCATGGTCACAGTTCAACAAGCATTATTACTGACACCCTTAAAACGGCATTTTCGCCCACTGTGTCACCATCGAATTGTGTTATAAAGTCTGTAAAATCTGAATATCTAGCAGGAGAATTTTTGAAATGTAAATTTTGGCAACTTTTTGGCAAAATTAAAAGGGGGTCGCCATACTAATGACCTTCTCAAGAGTTACATCTCTTACCATAGGCGTAGGAGCCCACTTTGATTTGGGGGGGCTGTAACGACTTGCCCGAAAAATATTACCAAAATTTTTCCCATATAGGCATGCGTCGGTTATTACATCGCGTGCCAATAACATACAATCATTTGCCGTGTTATTACCCTTCCATATTGGTTATAATTATTGGAAAAGTTGTTACAATAATAATGATCATAATAATATCAGTTTAACCATTGAAAAACACATAGCAAATAATTTTCTTTCAGTAGGTGCCCGAAAAATTCTCAGCATATTGCCCAAATTTTCACAAAGATTTTTGGTTGGGGGGCTGCAGCCCCCCCAGCTTCCCCGCCTCCTACGCCTATGTCTCTTACCTTTGATTAACCTCTGTCTGTAACTTTGAGGCAGAGTGTAAGGCACTCATCCAACTCTCCATGTCCTCTTGGCTCACCCCGGCAAAGTAATACGTCCTCATGTTCTCATGCTCACACTGGAAGATAATATCACACCAGAGATGAAAACGCATGTGTAGACACTTTGGATGGTAGAATGAGAAGGAAGGGCAACGACCGGAGGAGCCGGTCGTTAAGGGTGCACAGTGTTAAAAGATTACCAGGGCATACTAGACACAGTAGAATGAGGTGTTAAGGTTGTGAGGAGACAGATAAGCGAGGAGCGAAGTAAATCCTACAAACTTGTCTAGATTCTGTACCATGCAGGGATGAACTCATGCAGGTTATATTTTTTAACAACCCTGCATGGTTGATTGGGTTATCATGCAGGGGGAGATAGCCATAGTTTTGTAAAAAACCGACATGGACCGAATATCACACAGGCATGAATTCATAGGTAACGTGGAAAATCTGCATGGATATCTAACGAGCCTTAACGGATGCAGGTATCATGCAGGTATGATGTAGGTAGGTAAACATGTGATCATAGTTAGTCCAATAAACCTGCAAGGATTGAAATATTTGCCATCAACATATCTCTTTTAAGTTTAAGATTAATAAGAGGGGGTAAGTCAGTGCAAACTGCAGCTGTCAGACAGTCTGCCCTTCGTTCACATTTTTGAACATTTTTGAAAACTCAAAAACTAAATCACAAACGACATAATGTTAAAATAAAATTGCACAAACAACTTCAGCCCCCACCAATTGGAATATACAATATAAATAGGCAAGGTACGGGGCATTTCTGCTATGACAGTAAAGTAGGGCCTATTAAAGTGGGCCTAGGAGTCTTAGCTCAGTGGTTAACGCCGGTGCTTTCCAATCATTCAATTCCAATCATTCAAGGTCCCCAATTCGAGTCACTCCAAGATTAATGCATGCCATCCAGTTACAGAGTTGTTGACAATTGACAATTCCAAATCATGGACGCTTAAATATGAATCTAAGAGACTGATTTAAGTCAGCTTGCGGCTTTGATAAGCCAATGATGGCTTCTTCGCGAGTTCCTGCTTGCAGGAGGATCTAAAATACATACATACACACACACATACATACAAAGTATTCCTTTTTGGAAGTAAGAAGAATTTCTCACGAGTTTGCTCTGACATTACTGCAACAGGCTAGCGATATTTGCTTACACTATTCGTGTGTGTAATTTAACGGCTGGAGAGTAATATTGCAAACTCAATCAAACTCTACAAATTAAACTGAAATCTACAGAAAACTCTCTGCCTACCGTACCTTGAATACAAATTTCTTGGTTCCTTTATCCTTCGGTCCAACGGGACAGACGTGATAACTGGGCAGCATGATACTACCGACGTGCTCGTTGTTCGTCGAATCTATGAAAATTAATACAAAACATAAATGATAAAACTTACTGGTTTATATATTTACGAGTGACAAGCTTACCTGTCTCCTCACAACCTTAGCACCTCATTCTACCGTGTCTAGTATGCCCTGGTAATCTTTTAACACTGTGCACCCTCAGCGACCGGCTCCCCTGGTCGTTGCCCTTGCTTCTCATTCTACCATCCAAAGTGTTTACACATACGTTTTCGTAGTGGATTTAAAGTCTTACTGAAATTGCCGGGAATATATTGGATTTTTACCTTCTATACATCCTTTGGGATTTCAGAACGTTTTACAGTCGTTTACAGCCCAGTTTACAGATTGTTTGTCGAATCTATGAGAATTATACAAAACATTAACTGCAGTTTTCAAAATCGACGTAGCCGTAAGGGGATATCGTTAGTTGGGTGACGCCGTAAGTACATGAGTGCACGTTAAAGGGACAGGGTTGTTTTCTGACATGGGTTCTGATACCGTCTTTTACCACTCCGCATAAAAGTGCATAAGAAGAAACAGAATATATGACATGTAATTGTGATCCGTGAGCTGTAATTACAAAAGTCAAATAAAGGAACATTTAAAGATCAAATAAACGACTCGTGTCCCTATAACGTAAACATTTGCTCTTAAAGGTTTTCTGCGACCAAAAGAAAAACGAGAGGAGAAGAAGAAGAGATATAGTGGTTCAACTCAAAATACCTGACTTGAATAATTACTAGTTACCAGGGAATAATTTTGTGTTTGAATTCTACATAGCGGCTTGGAGGTTTGATCACTCGGTCCTTTCTGTATCCAACTTCGTCCGGCTCGTTAGCACGCTCGTGAGCGGTTTTCAGGTTTTAACGTAACTTTGATTCAGAGGACTGTAAACGTTACATATAACACACGTAAGCGCCCACATGACAGCGCCCTCTATAGAAAATGCCGCAGAGCCCCCATTGAAACTCTCTTGGTGAATTTTTGGAAACGAAGGTCTGATAGACGAACCTTTGTAATAGAATAAACAAAAGTCCGAGAGGAGGCACCATCTTCTTCTCCAGACGCCCAGAGGACCGCTGTCTCTCTTCTGGAGCCAACCTTCCTTCACGACCGTCGAGTTTGGATTTCTCTTCACCAGTGGCATGACTGTCTTTGGTACTTTCTTCTTGATGAAACTATGACTTCTGGCCGTCTTTTCATTCCCCGGGGTCGACCCTGGAGCGGGTTGGTTGGCATTTCTGATACGAAAAATAAAAAGTGCATCATACTGGTCATTATTTTAGTGTACTGAAGATGATTAAACAAATTAAGAAAGCCTCTTATTATGTCGGTTTCCAAAAATTTCTCAAATAAGACTGCAATCAATTGAAATGATAAAACTTCCTGGTTTATATTACGAGTGACCCGCTTACCTGTCTCCCCACAACCTTAGCACCGCATTCTACCGTGTCTAGTATGCCCTGGTAATCTTTTAACACTGTGCACCCTCACTGACCCCCAGTGACCTCCTTCATATTTTACCACCCAAAGTGTCAGCACACGTTTTCGTATTGGTAAAATTTTTGTGGGGAGACAGGTAAGCGGGGAGCGAAGTAAATCTGAGATTTCCTTCTGGAAGTTCTGGAAATTTTTGCAATTAAACCATTAATTATATAAGTAAGTTAACAATGAACTGAGCTTACGGAAAATATTATCAGGGTTGTCCAGATACTTGTCATAAATCAAATGCAAAGAAAAACTGGGGGAAGGTGGAATCGTAGAGTACTGTATATTCTTCCTCATATGAAGCAATACTTGCCTAGTCATGATAATGAGTTGCAGTGCGATTTTTGTATCAAATAACATTGAAACTCTCCTAGACCAGGTGGCCAAGCCACTTAGATGAATCTGCAATGTTTGACTGAGATTAGTCTATTTCTTGTCATAACCAAAACAAAGTTATTGAAATGTCACCCTGGATTGTTGTCTGAGTGATTGGTATTAACTTATGAAGTATCCATGGCAACTATGACATCACAGTATGTACCTGGTATCAACATCTTTTTTAAGTCTAACCATGCAACTCAAAACATGTGTTGAAAACAGACATACCGGGTATATACCAATCCTATCAGCACTTAACTTTTACCAAGAATCCAGACATTTCTACACAGAATGGTACCCATAGCAACCACTATATATTTTTCCCCTTACCTATATAGTACAGTTAGTGTTGTCAATAATTCCCACCTGAGGCGGTGGTTAAACTTGGCCATCTCTGTATTCAAAGACTGGAGGTCATCTTGTGAGTGATCCATGATTCCATTTAAGGAGATTATTGATTTGAGAGGGATTTAGGTCATAAGGGGGCAGGATTAGTTTCAACTACTGTACTGTACTATACTGGTATATATAGCCGAGTTACACATACACTACTAGCTGTACCATGCCAAGGCTCTATATACAAAACATGGTATTATTGACCATTTACTGTGTAGACCCCAATGGGGAACTCTATATAACACTTCACTTGATCCTGTTGGGTTGTTTGTTGTGAGTGAAGACACATGATGGAGGTCCTATCTTGATGAAAAGATTAGATTTGATGCATTTTATCTTTATCTAAAGCAGTTTGTATGTAAGTACTGTAATGAGCCATTGTGCGGTGCACATTACTTCCATACAGTTAATTTGACATCCAGGATATATATTTAAATTCTATTTTTCTCTTTTTACTTCTACACATATCAATGGTTAGAGAGGGCGCTGTTCATTTTAAGAATCTTAGTCATGGTAAGATATAATGTACAAAACGATTGGGTTAACATGTTCTTGTTATTATTCTCGTTTCGTTTTAAATACCAGGTTGTACCAAGATCATAAAAGTTACTGGTTTAGATAGTTATGAGTGACGAGCTTACCTGTCTCCTCACAACCTTCGCATACTAGACACGGTAGAATGAGGTGCTAAGGTTGTGAGGAGACAGGTAAGCGAGGAGCGAAGTAAATCACACTTACTCTTGTTCGGGGTATTCTTCGTCCATGTCGGACTTCCCTGTCAGAGGATGGTAGAAGGTGGTGGTTTCATTCAGGTGGCTGGAAAAAAATTAAAAGAAAAAATACAAATCACCACACATAACATCAACTGCTAAATGTGCCATAATAATGTCTCGAAGATGCACTCGAAAAACATGTGATCCAGGCACTTTGGATGGTTGATGTGAGAAGGAAGGGCGGTGACCGGTGGAGCCAGTCATAGAGGGCGCACTGTTAAAAACGTTACCAGAACATTCTTGGCATGGTAGAATGAGGGTGCTACGGTTGTGGGGAGACAGGTACGGGAGGAGCGAAAAGCTGTATGTAGCTCACATAGATAACACAACTGACAACTGTGTAGACAGGAGGAGACAGAGAAAAGGTAGCACAGTATTACCGTGGTGTGAGGGTGTGATGGTAGATGTCTACTGGAAAATACAACTACACAGTGTGAATATGAGGTACTTAAGAAGGAAACACTGTAAACAGCTGAACTAACACCTACTGCACAGTACTTTACATACAGTACAGTAGAAACTCATATTGATTGCTAGAATAATTACTGGGAACAAAACTGTCTGTGTAACTCTTCGCTGAACAATATCTGCCTCTTCTCTGACCCTATACCTTGTCCTAGTCTTGCTGCTTGGACCATCTCTCCCTCCCACTGCCCCCCCCTACCCCTCAGTCCCTATGTCCTATCGAAATTATAAATGTGAGGGAAAACAACTACCATCTAAGGCATAGGATGGAGTGAACATGTAGATTAGGTACAGTAGAATGTGAAAGAACAGATGAGGTTCGGAGACAGGTAAGAGAGGAGCGAAGTACTGTAGATCCAGGTCCGCTCCTCAAAATGGTGCTTGTGTATAATTAAAACCAACTGTGATTAATCGAGCACCGTGGAACCCCCTGCTGTACAGTATTATAATTAATGGAAGGATCTGTTTACACAGAGATGACTAAGATTGCATACACAGTAGAATATTTACTGTAGTATCACCTCTGTGACAAACACACACAAGCCTCAATGAAGCTGTTACAATGAATACTGTGCTATACTAATGTTACAGCATACATGTATTTATGCATACATTTTAAATGCATGCCTTACAGTACTGTACATACAGTACAAAGAAACCATCGCCAACATTCCTTATCTAAACAGGATCATGAAAAGAACTTTTTTTTTTATTATTTTTGAGACAAAAGCCAACGAAAGACCTCTTGACTTTGCGCTTTGAACAGTAAGTGGGTCGGTCAATAAAGTTGCGATATTACTGGATATGTAAATAATGTTAAACGATTTTTACAGACTAGATGCATAAGATACTGTATACATGTGTATGAATGTACTGAGTGGATGACAGGTAATGCAAACGAGACTGAATTGACTAAAGCATCCTGACAAAATATTCATGCATTTCATAGCTACTGTACCATACCCAGTAGCATTTTCTAGACAATATTTAACCCTGACATTGAAGTTGTCACAATTCAGATACTCTGTCAAAAGAGTTGTCACAGTTCGGATACTGCATTAGAAGAGTTGTCACAGTTCAAATATTGTATCATAAGTGAATTTGAAGCAAGAAACTATTAATTATGTCATAAACATATTTATATACAGTACATACTATATACAGTTAGTAAGACACTACAAAAACAAATTTTGGCAATGCAAAGATATGCAATTATTAAACATATAAGATAGAGCGGCATTGATCAATATAGTTACTCGCTTTTGCTTTTGTGACAAAGATTTTCACCAAAGTTCTGTAAGACCACAGACGTATTATTTGAGAAAATATAATTCACCATATGATGACACCATCACCATCCACCCCAGTCACATTTAATAGCTGTACCTAGTTTGTGTTTGGATATATAATGTTGCTGTCATCTTCAACAAGCCTGATCATATTCACATACATGTATATATGTAATTGATGTATCTGTCCATAACAACAACTACACCGTAGTAAACTGATCTCGGTTGTCATAACAAATCTGCTGCTCCCAGTTATAGTAGCGACTTATTAACCATTTAAAATGTAAACTCTGTGTTTACATTTACAACGATATCTAGTTCTGAATGCTCTCCAGCCATACCGTACATGTTCATAGTTTACACAAACTATTACACCGTGTTCATTTTCCATTCAACACAGAAACGATACAGTACTGTACTTCAACCCAATGTAAACAGATTGCATGTACAATACTTGATAGGCCTCTTGTAGTAAATGAGTAGGCAAGCACTCAATTATATCCTAGTACTGCAGTATTATAACCTATTGTACGCAATGCCAACAGTGTATCAAAATGTGTTACAAAGAAAGAAAATATTCTGAAAGATAAAATACATTGCAAAATGCTGAAGTACACATTTGTGATAAAAAGTTACATATTCGGTACCAATAATCTTCCATCATTTTAAACAATCCACAGGCACTCACTTAAACATACTGCAGTATTATAACCTATTGTAAGCAATGCCTACAGTATCAAAATGTACCCCAAAAAATGGAACATTCTGAAAGAGAAAATACATCGCAAAAAGCTTAAGTACACATTAATGATAAAAAGTTACATATTCGGTACCAATAATCTTCCATCATTTTAAACAATCCACAGGCACTCACTTAAACATACTGCAGTATTATAACCTATTGTAAGCAATGCCTACAGTATCAAAATGTACCCCAAAAAATAGATATTCTGAAAGAGAAAATACATAGCAAAAACGCTGAAATACACATTCATGATAAAAAGTTACATACAGTATTCAGTAACAATATTCTCTCCTTATTTTTCAACAATCCACAAGCACTCACTTAAAACATTCTGCTGTATTGTAACCTATTGTAAGCAACGCCTACAGTATAAAAATGTACCCCAAAAAATAGAATATTCTGAAAGAGAACATACATCGCAAAAACGGTGAAATACACTTTCGTGATAAAAAGTTACGTACAGTATTCAGTAACAATATTCTCCTTTAACTTATAAACAATCCACAGGCACTCACTTAAAACATACTGCAATATTATAACCTATTGTAAGCAATGCCTACAGTATCAAAATGTACCCCAAAAAAGGGAATATCCTGAAAGAGAAAATACGTCGCAAAAACGCTGAAATACACAATCATGATAAAAAGTTACGTACAGTATTCAGTAACGATATTCTCCCTTCATTTTCAAACAATCCACACACTTCAATTCTCAGTCTACTCCAAATTCCAGTTTACTCATAATGTTTACTCAAAAACGCTGAAATACACAATCATGAAAAAAAGTTACGTACAGTATTCACTATTCAGTAACAATATTCTCCCTTTTCTCCCATTTTTAAACAATCCACACAATTCAATTCTCAGTCTACTCCAAATTCCAGTTGACTCATGTCATATGTAGTCTTTTTTTCTTTACATGCTTCTTAAATGCATTACAGTATCGTACAGTCAGTCAGTCATTTGTACATAATAGATTTGTGTACAAAACACCTTGGCGGAAGTATTCAAGCATAACACACTGACAATGGGTATAAACTTGACAAAGATTACACATTTTTGTTTGATGAATCCTCTGCAACTCCAACACGTGAATTCAGATGCCAAGGATTTGGGCAGTGTTATACTGCTTACGTACAGTAAATCTGAAAAGATATCTGTGTAAAAACATTTGGGATATAATATTTGCTCCATCCCCCCCACACAAATTCTTCTTGACAGCAAGGTGGAAATAGATTGAAAGTAAACATGGCATTTTTGTTACGCTTCGGTATGTGTGTATGTGTCATTATGATAGGTGGCGCATACCTAGTACTTAAACGATTGGGTGGAGAGATGGGAGGGGGAGCTTATTGAGTCATAATTTATAATACCACCTGAGTCACACTGTATACAATGAATTAAACTGTGATGAGATCACAGACAGTTGTCAGCGATGGTTTGGGTTCGTTTGTTTACATTTTTTAGCAAACCGTGTAATTAATATTGTCATGTAACTGAATCATCACTCTATCTAACAGACCTGTTCTAATTACATGTTATGCGCTTACGTTTTGGTTAGAACGATCGATTAGAAATGAACTTTCTCAAATGCACTTCCCTTAATTAAGTGATTAGCCTAAAAGCCAACCAGATAAAAAATGAAAAAAATTAAGAAAGAATACCACAGAGATCTTTTGGCTTGTAACTCGACTGTTATGCACTCTTAACTAGGTTGTGGGGAGACAGGTAAGCAAGGACCGCAATAAATCTTGACTGTTATGCACTCTTAACTAGGTTGTGGGGAGATAGGTACAGTAAGCAAGGAGCGAAATAAGTCTTGACTATCATGCACTCTGAACTAGGTTGTGTGGAGACAGGTAAGCAAGGAGTAAAGTAAATATTGACTGTCATGCACTCTTAACTACGCTCATTGCATCATCGCTATTTAATGAAACTCTTCTTCTCTTTTATCCGTCCTTTTTCCGCCCATCATTGAGCGGCAGTTTATTAAAAGCTGTTTTAAGTATTCTTACATTATCATTACTGCAGGGTGTGGTTACACAAGAGAGTGTTTATCCTTACTGTAAGACCAAGTACTGTATCCAAAGAAGGAGGATATTCCAAATTTTAAACACACAGTTTGTGGCAACGAACAGATGTGGGCAATTTATGGCGTACAGTACTTTAATAGCAGCGAGCTAAGCATCGTAACAGAACTAAGAGCGAAAGAAAGAGCAAGAACTAAAAAGAAATTGGTTGGACACGTTTCCACGGAAGTGTACTGTACTTTGACACCTTGCCCGATTGGTCAAGATCCGTCTAAGGTGCTTTAGCTGTACAAGGGAAAATGACTACGCACAGCTACTTGAGGGGGTACTGTAACCATGTGGTTTGCTTTAATAGGATCATATAACAGGGTGTTACCAGTTTAAGCTAAGAATTTAGCATGTAACATTACTTGTACGATTCATATGTATTTGACAAACTTCCGAACCCATAATCTGTAATTAATGGAACAGATACTGAATAATTTAGCCTTCAAAGAGTACTTACTGGACTCTACTACGGTACTGTATGTCACGAGCGATGAAGGGAATTAATAATCTTACTTTTCAGTAAAATAGCTTGTCACAAGAAAATTCTTCATACTGTAGGACATTTATGGACCTGTCAGATGAAACAGCACATTCACAGAACATTCTACTGTAAACGTAATTATGACTAGTGTAGTAGTAGTAGCTGTAGCTGTAGTACAGTATATGGTATGCAGCGGTGAAAAATTCAAATTTAACATTTCCACAAGTGAGCAAATAGGATTATTTTCCATCCAATTATGTATCATAATAATGGATGTGAAGTTCCGATCTCGCTGGGATTCCAAATTCCGTATTAACGACAAAGAAACGTGACAAATTAAAAACAAGCATTTCAGTCCCAAGTTGTTTTTGTGTGCATGTGTTTGTAAATTGTAACTGCACTGATATGGTTTACATCCATCCATTTCTCTCTCTGTCAATTTCCTCCAAGCCTGCTAATCATTTTTCATTAGTCCTCAAATACTTGTAATTTTTTTTACCCCTAATTGACTTTATTTCCCAAGGGTTGGTCGTGAAAGGTTTGATATATATATTTACAACTTTTAGAGTACTTTGCCCTGACACTATAGGCGCTTCACTACAAGTTCGTATTACTAGGTATGTACATTAACAGTACTGTAGGCCTCGTTACTTTATATTCTGTAACTGCAAATTAATACAGGTGATGGCTATTCCGAGAAAGATCCCTATTTGAGCAAAAGCACGGAATGAACTTTGGGGTTTAGCAGAAAGTTCGTTTAGTGGCACAGTGAATGTACTCTCTAGGCTTGAATGACTATATATAGTATTTCTATGCAGTCTAATCACTTCAAGTTTAGAGACAAAAGCTACATGTTTGAATATATTCATATAGCGGATTCAATTTCATTTTCCCATGTGAGAGCAATAATTAATACTACTTCATACAGTGTAGGCTCTATCTGGTGACATGCTAGAGGTGACAGAAGACAACCAAGTTTTACCATTTCGGTGTAAATCTACTTAAAAAATTTCTTTCAGCCTTCCACTGAAATGTCTGTGACTTTTTAGAATCTATTGAGACACAAACGTTGATTAATAATCATAAAATGCAAGCCAGATTTCAAAATATCCTTCCTAGGTGAGAACAACTATATTTCATACATGGTAGGCTCAACATGGTGACATACAGTAAAACCCTCGGGATAATGGAAGAGACGCCAAAGTGAACGAGTTTTTTTATATTTAAACCTCTGTTTTTAGCCTACTTATGAAATAGTTGTGATTTTTGTTTTTTATAAATTAAATCGCCTGTGGATACCCTCTGTTGTAAGAGGTGTACAAAGACAGTAGCAAGGATACAGTACTAAGTACACTTCAAGAATTCAAGACAAAACATTTTTCACTTCCTAGCAACTTCTTACTACATACTGTACATCATCACCTCACAGTGACCCTTGTGTACCCTCTGCAGGAGAAACCCTGATAAACCTCCGTGATAAAGAAACAGCCCTCCTTCCCACCCCCCCCCCCCCCCCCCATCTGACAAAAAAAATGTGTCGCATTGTCCAAATTTA
>KN882787.1:227655-240876 GCA_000934455.1 Apostichopus parvimensis
CCCCCCCACTGCAAATCTCCTCCAAAGGTCCTAATTCATTACCTATAATTCACATCATTTTCCACAACAACAGGCTAACATTGAACAACACTAGTAATGCTGAGAAAAAACTTGCACAGAGAAGGTCATTGTGGAAATGAATAATGCTGTATGGATGGATGTCAACATCTATCTATACAGTAGACTATATTGTACAACTAAATTGACTGCTTGGCACCCCATACAGTAGATTTACAGAGATATTTGAAATCTGATCTTGCCACCCTGTAGGGGTTCTACTATCATAACAGCTCATGGTTGTAACTTACTTCTACTACCATGGAAAAATGGAAGTATTTATATGGTATCAAAATTTTAAAAAAAAAATTATATGATTTCATCGATGGTGATGTGTAGGGAGATTTTAGCAGCATAGCGATTGCTAATTGCTCTACCAGCCCAAAGAAATGTTGCACGAGGTATGTTATATGATTGCAGCATACATACAGTACTGTACGTATGTGAGTTACATTGACTGGAATCAGAGACGATAAATTAAATGTACAGTATCCTTGGAAATGCAGTAAATTTTATAATTAATTCAAAAATGCTTTCTGCACAATTCTCATACTATGGTTTATGGTAGAGTGCTGACAGGTCTATGTACACAGTAACATTATTCAGAAGTATGTCTGTATAACTGTTATATGTCAGCAATATTGTAACACAAGCCCTGTTTACGACACACGATTATTCTATACATGTTTCTGTTTTGAGATCATCCATAACATTACCTGAAAAGCCTCATTGTCTGTCGATCATTGAGATAACATGTTTGTGTCTGGTTGACTTTTCCAAGTTTTTCAGACAGATATGAGGAGAAGAGAGGAAACATTTTGCATTTTTAGACGATATGATTTCTCAGCGACGACCAACAGGGGGTGATAGCAATTTGCTCGAAGGTATCCCTATGAGTGGTCATTATTCAACTTTCTAGCATATTAGGTGGTTAAGGACAACATAGGATCATGTTACACAACGGGACTCGGCAGCAACTGTGCTACACCGTACATAGTGTACTGTACTGTACACCACAGGGTACAGTTACTTGACAAGTAAAAATAGTTGACAAGTAAAATAGTTAACGAGACTTGACGAAAAGGAGGACCTGGTCTCTAAATGTTTGTTGTCCATAATGAAACTGATCATTAAAAAAATTTATTGGAACATTGTTATGTTATAATAACGGTCCTCTTGACACTATAACTAGGTTTTCAAATATATTTTTTGTCCAAATGTAGTAGTACAGTACACTGAGAATGTTCTTATTCCTGGTGGCTCATCCTCCGTTAAATGTTCATCTTTTGTTTCTTTCTTTCTGACTGAAGGTTCGGAGCATATTGAAATTCAACACTCCCCCCTGGGTTCCCACCCCCCACCCCTGGTAGTTCTATGGTTAAAACACTTAAAAGATGGAAGCAATTTCATTGTAATAATCATGTATTCAATCCTAAATAATTCCGATAATTAGTAATCATCATTCAAATTGATCAACAAACTTTGTTCTAATCGTTAGGCTGTTAGTATAAATGTTTCCTACTCATGCTGAACTGAAATTGTATAAAGGGTTGTCTATAGAGTTCCAGCTTTGCACGGTCATAGTACTGTCCAAAACTACTATTATATAGTATATACAGTACTGTACTATAAAATCACCAGAGTTTGTAAATATTGTGACTGCTGCCTGTAATATGCCCTGTTTACAAGTACAGTAGTAAACCCTAAGGATACGCACCGTTAAAGAAGACAACAGAAAGGAATTTATGACACAAAAGCTGTACACAGTATACATATATAGTACGGTAAACAAAAACAAAAAATTGATTTTAGAGATTTGGGAAATTATCAAGGTTTGATGCAATATATACTTGCGTAACTTGCAATTGATCAAAAGTTAGTTATTCTCCTACTGATGGGTACCTGTGAGGTAACTTGTCATTGGGCGCAGTATATAACTGCTGCTGACTGGAGGGATTGTCTCTGGGACAGGTTATCATTGACCAGGTGTAATATAACATCTGTAAAGCGCTTTGAAACCTATCGCTGGTGTAAAGCGCTATATAAAAAGCAAATATTATTAATATTATTATTATTACTGCAGTTTTTATTCCAAACACATATAAAATGCAATGTTAAAACTTGCTTCTTAGACGTACTATACCTAAGAAATGGTTTCCTTGTACAAATGAAATATTTTGAACAGAACTTTTTGTTTGACAAATCTGAGATTAGTAAGTATCTTGATATCAATACACAATTAATACAGTACAGTTTAGACTTAGTACTGTTGAACCTTGATATATAATCTAGACTGTCAAAGTGTAAACTATGAATAATAATTACTCAATAATATGCAGTAACAACAGTTATGATAGCAACAATTGGAGCAATTGTAGGCTGTGTCTGTCAATACTACCGTGCTATTACAGTAAAATACTTGCTGTACAGACATGCAGTTTATTTACAATATCTTGTTTGTGTGTAGTACCATATAGTGCTTTATATGTATGAATATATACAGTATGTCACCAAAACAGAACCAGTATTGTTCGATACAGGTGACAAATGCCTACAGTGGAATTATGACCTTCCTTACCGGTTTCGAACCTCTGGACATACAATCAGCGTCCATAGCCTAGTGGTTAGAGTGTCCCCATATAAAGCGGGAGGCCTAGGTTCGAATCCTGGTGGAGGCTGGAAGTTTTATCACTGTTCTGGATTTTTCAACTCACTATGATTTCAATTATAGGCCATTATATTCAGTATGTACAGTATATACTGTACAGTATATATATCTAAATGTACACTGCTTTTCAAATATACAACACAAGAAAATCAAATAAAGATAAAACTACTCACTCCACCAAAGAATTGAAAACGAAATGCCTAAGGTGTTATTTGACATACAACCAAACATAAGTGGCTACTGTACAAGGAAGCTGACAGCTAATTATTACATGGAATTGCTTGGCAGACTAGCTCCTACTTGCAGGAATGGCTAGTATCATAAACTTCCAAACAACCCTTCATTCAAAAGGTTAAAAGTTGAAAGCCTCTAGGAATAGACTGGTATTTCTCGCTTAAAGCGATATATCGTAAAGTGCGCCGCTTTAGTGAGTCCTAATACAGTAAAGCACTGAGTCACATCATCACAAGATGCTGAAGTACTACTAAAACAGTATACCCTGTAAGATTGCCTTATAAAAGCCCTTTTTCGCCACTCCTCCAAAATACCGAAAAAGCATTAATTGGCAATCTTTCCTTTCGAGTCCAGCCTCTACCGCCATCCTGAAGAAAATAATCAATTTTTCCTGCGCCTACCTTTGTAAGCTTTACTGTACAAGTGTTGACCACTGACATGATAACTTACTACCCTATCCTCCTGGATCCTCGGCTGGCATTCACGACTGCTCTCCGTCTCTCGATGTAGTAGCTATGCTGGAGCAGTCGCTTCCTCGTCTGACTGGTCGCACCCTGTCCTCGATGCGAACTCGGACTCGGTAGTTGGTACATCTTCCCAGCTGTGTCCTCTTCTTTTATCTCCTGCTGACTTTCTTCCGAGTAGTTTACACAAGGTACAGTATATACCTCTCCGTGGTATCTGCTGCACAGCCTTATTATACCCTCCTCGGAGTACCGAACACCTTCATGTTTCTCGTCTACGCGTCGGCTAACGATTACTACCCTGCGACAACTGTCCACGCGGGGAGCGTAATCAAACGCTAGCGACAAATGTTACCCAGTTCAGAGCGTAACATTTAGTCATTTACCACATCATCAGCCCTTAGGGGCCTGTGTTTTATGACGATGCTGTCGAGAATCTCCATCGACTTGTTTTGACAACTGGCGGGAAAGCATTGCCTTACACCGAGAGACCAACCATTATTTCCTCCCCTCGCTGACGTTTTAATGTGTGACACCCCTCTTAAACAATGGAACAATCTAGTTCTTTAATTATGATCTGTCAAACACACATAGTGCTGCACAATTATGATGTGTGGTACACATCAAACTAATTTGTCCCTGGAGCAGAGCGGGTTATAATTCATAATCTTATGTCACCTCTCCAACATATCATGCAGCATAAGCTCTGATAATACACACTTAGCACTATTAAGAATTCTTCTCACAAGTGTAGAAGAGTAGGTCACATACAGTTAATATTAAGTGGTTGAAATAAGAAGCATTGTCCACTAATTTTGGACATTGTTTCAATACTTTCTTACGTAGAATAAATTTAAAATGGAATAGAAACTGCATTCAAATTCAATCATCCCAGCCACTGGCTACCCAACTTTCAATTCAACGAATAAATAAACCAGAAAGCCAAGAGGTTTCAGTGATTAATTGTGATGTATCAGTATCACAATTTCACAAATGAGAACTTTAAAGAACTTAATGTGTAGACAAGAAATTCACGTTTCAACCATTGCTGACTTCAAGAGATCTGAAAGGTTTTTGAACTTTTGTGGACCTACCCTACCCTACCCTAAGTTCATCCTACTGTACCTTTACGATATGAATTTATCACTTTTGTATGGTTTTTTGCTTTTGGTCTTTTTCAAATGACCTCAAATAAACTATGACCCCACCAAAAAATCAGGATTCTTGTACGTGAACTAAAGTGTATATACAGTACACAATATGAAGGTTATCCAAGCTTTGACTTTCAGAATTATGTTACAAGTTGTTGTTCAGAATTTGACCTCTGTTGACCACAAATGACCTTTGACCTTCAAAAGATCGATGCAACTAACGTATGGAGTTCTTTCACCCAGTGGGTCTACATACTCCACATGATGATCATTAAAGCTTTTCATTCAGGAGTCATTGTCTCTACAACATTTTCAGACATTGACCTCTAGTGACCTCACATGACCCTTGACCTATAAACAACATAATAACAATAATAATAATAATAATAATAAATGAGACTTATATAGTGCCAAGTCAGTAGACAAAGGTCACTGCTCAAGGCGCTTTACAAAGAAAGCAGATAAACATAAAACATAATTACTGACCTATCAAAAAATATAATAATTACTGCATAGTTCTTTTATTGCTAAGGTGGATCTACTGTACATAACACATACAAACTAGTACTGTACCCCGTCTGAAGTTTAAATCCAATTATTTTACTTTTGAAGGGTTCTTGTGTTTTCAGAATTTCATTTTATCTATACCCTTTTGAGGTGACCCAAACATGTAGTATTTTTCACTGTCACATCTTCTTGTCCTTCTGACATTCTCAAAAGGTTAATTCATGCAATTTGTGAGATTATAAGTGCTAAGGACGACCACTCAAAGTTTGACAGGATCCTTAAGGGATGTTACTGTAAAATCCATGTTTTGTTGCCTGTCTATCTGTCTGTCTGTCCGCAGTAGGTATAATTCCTTATCAAATAGCCGAGACTTGAAAGGACATTTCTAAACTAATGAAGAGAAGTTAACGTTCTGTGTGCAGTAGTACAGAAGGCCTATTAGGCTATTCTACTATGTTACTGTACATAGTAACCAATTTCATGTAGAACAGAACCAATCAGGTTCAAGTACACACACACACACAAGCTATTCACTATTCAACTGAATACAGTACAGTACCTTTAACTGGGTTAATACTCAGTTTATCAGTTATAAATAAATTATATACTTATAAGAGTCCCCTTGCATGAATTATGAATTGAGTAAGTACTGGCTTCTTATATATGTACATGTATTGTGGAGCATATTTTAATAATAAGAAAAAATAATATAAATGTATTTATCTAGCGCTTTACATAACAGAATATCTCAAAGCACTTTACATCGGCAAACGTGATGTCTTAACAAGTACAACTATAAGATACATGTACAGAGTACAAAAAGGCTATAAAAAATCAGAAAATACATATTTTTGTCAGAAAAAACCCTCAGCTACATATCCCAAACCTCCCCCTCCCCCCACCCTGCTGTTTTCCTTTCCAGGAATATCCAGCTCATTTTACAATCTTTATTCCAGTCAACTTCAAGGGGGACAGGTTTGTAGCACTGTAAAGCAAAGAGCTATAGTATCACTAGACAAGTATCGTACAATTTATTTCTTAATCCCGATATTAATATTTTTTTATCAAAACACATTTTGAAGGGCGTGCTTTTCATCAATAATGGAGAAACTATTCCACCCTACTGTATGTACATAGATACATAACATACTACAGTATTCAGTAAGGCAAATGTACAACATGACAGGTCTCCAGTTCACTGTTTAATCCCCATTCTCAAGCCATGTTACAAATTCAAAACTACACTAGGAAATGTTTCCCCCGAAAGGTATAATTAGGGTGGCATTGAAGAACTTAGCATGCATAGCCTCCGGATGTTTGACCTGATTAATTCTCAGATGACATTGCAAGGGTCCTACCTGTACAGCGTAAGATTTGTCACAGGGGTTCTACTCGTAATGTGTGAGGTTGGCATGTAATACACACTTTTGAGTAGTCAAATTAGAAACTTTATTTCAGAACACATAAAAAATATAAATGTGTTCCTTATATGTCATCTGCCGTACAAGCAGTTATTATAGATATATATATTACAATTTTATCTTTATTTAAAGCCAATTAACCTCATCCCTATCAACATAATGGAATAGCCTACAAATCTTCAGGTACAGTAACATGGACTATGGGTTAAAATAAATTCTGTATCAAACACAACATATTTTAACATTTTAAAGACATGTTAACTACATTATATTATCTAAATTAACTAATTTAATAGTACCAAGTATACACAAGTTTAATATTCCTTTGATAAGTTTATTCTAAATTTTGAATATTTTTTCTAACTTTGACAAACAGTGCAGACCCTACGATTTTAGTAATATTTAGCAACCTTTTTGAGAAATGACAGTCTAGCCGTCACTGGGCAAAGGATTTGTACCAACAAAGTCTTCGAGTACATCATTTCTGTACGTTACCGTGGTGAACCAATCTAACCGTAATGGTTATAACCGACTTTGCGATCCCCGTTATAGTCATTGACGACTTTGCAATCTTGGTAAGCGTGACTCCATGGTTTTCCCTTTCTGGAAACCATGCAACAATGTTTAACACAGTTTTAAAAGCACATCTGCCTGTTTTTGATGTTTTCGGTTTTCCCGGATCTTACAAATTTTCATCTGTAATCAGGTACAGTAAGGCCTGCTTTAAAAACAATCAACCCACATATTTGTCTTTACAGAAACTACTGTATTTTTAAGCATCATAGATCTGTACAGTACAAAGTTCAAACTGAGTACAAATACTACATTGGCATTGTATTAGTAGTAGTAGTAGTAGTACTTAGTAGCTGTATAAGACTGCACAGAGGGTCTCCATGATCAATCTGTGCCAAGCATTGCACTACTGTATATACTGTACAGTACTATGCAAAGTCCATGTAATCAAACAACTGTTGACATAACATATATATTGACATTAAGCATTTAAATACGAATCCCTACATGAACTGTAACGTACTGTAGATCCATATACAGTGACATGAAAATAAGCATCATTTGAATTTCTTCAACAGGTTCTTGTGATGATGAACTCAGGTACTAAATTACTATTGTCAAGTATAACACAATACTGACATAGGGTTTTGCAGAAATAACACATTGTAGGATCATTCTGAGTCTGTGATGAAAGAACTTTGTACGTGCAAGGCATGTATTATGTACAGTTAACTTGATCTCCATGCCAAACAGATAATAAAACAGCTAGATGAGAATAGAAAGAACAAACATTCTACCTAATCTGATTCCTTGGTACTATGTACATATATTGTCTTAACATTTAAATTGGCATCATTCAAATTTGATCAACAGGTTGTCCATGTGGCACTGAACTCAGAGCACGAATTACTACTGTACCTGTACAGTAGTTTAGAATGTCATCACGGTTTGATCAAAGAACTACAATTTATGCCTTAATGGCTTTATCTTCAATGTCAAATGCCAATGACAAGGAATCATTTATCTGTTATTTAAAAAATATTTTTTAAATATTTTTTTTTTGTGTTCTTTCTTCTTCCTATTGTCATAAATTAACTGTAAGACATAGATGTTTATGAGTAATTTGTATTTGAAAGGAAATGTATAAAAACAAACAAAAAAGGACACTGCCAGGCTGTGTAGGAACGTCTAATCCTTTATCCTGTGCAGTTTCACACAATAGGTACCGCCAAGATAATCTCTATACTGTTTAATATTGAAACCTGATTCAGCCTTGCTGCAGTGGATTTAGCAGCCGCTGCAGCTTTTCTTTACGACACCTTGCCTTAAAAATGTACACTAACTTAAATTGTTCTAAATAGCACAGTCAAACTCAAGAATTCATACACATTCCTATAAACATTCCTAAATGTTTTTCCGACATGGCATAAAGAAAACAAAATAACAACATGTCCATATGCATCTAACCTAGCCAAGTTTGAGTTTGATTGTTGTAAAGTTCAGAATTGGAATCCAATTGTACTTATTTAGGTAAACAGCTTTGTTATCATACTGTACAGTATATATGGAGGATCATAAAAGCATGTCCTACAACCTATGTAGTCCAACTAGTATACTATCTTGGAAATCTGTCTGGCAGAACCTTAGAAAATGTTGACTGGTATAAATAAATTTATAAAAGATGGATTCAACCTCAAAGAAAGCCATGTAAAATTGTTATCACTATTCCCTATACAGCTCAGCCTTATTTTAGTATTACACTGACTATACTGTACAGTATATATATAACAGTATGTCAGTGGTGTCGAGCACTTGTTATGTACTTTAGTTATGTATTATACCAGCACAAAATCTCAAGATAGAGTTTTTAAGTTTTATTTTATGCGTGAAGGAGAGCACTTCAAAGAAGAACCGTGTCAAGATTTAATATGCTTGATGGAATTCATTGCTACTGTATCCCGTACATCTCCCTACACAGCAAAGCACAGATATATACTGTATATATATGCTGTATCATATCGAGGGAATCATTTTTTTCTAGTATCGCATCTCACAATGTATACAAAACGGGCAATTTGCTATGCAAAATGGGCAATATGCTATGCAATATGGGTATTTTACTATGCAAAATGGACATTATGTTGTACTAGTGCAAAGATGTAAAGTGAATAATTTAGTGTTCAAATTTTGTGTAGCAGTTTGGAATCCTCTGAACTTTGTCTCTCATAAAATACTATGATTCTTGTGTACATCTTTGCACAGTATATATATAGCAATTCACCGATTTTGCATATCTATGCTTTTACAATGTGATACAGTTGGATATTTTATTCCCTGATTCTTGCACATGTGTTGGAAACATTGACAAGCGACAAAGCTTTGAGCTGTCAAAACTGCCTAACAAAATTGGAACTATTCTCTGATATCAAATAACATTAAAGTAGAGCTAACTGAAGTAGTAAACTACAGTACTACTGTTGCCAGTTGCAAAGATGTACCCAGTACAGCGAATAATTTAGTATTCAAATTTGTGTTGTTTCTTAAATCTGAATTTTGTCTCGGACTATAAAACACTACATGGTAATTATCTACATATACAAAAAGTGCCTGTGCATCTTTGCATTTTGTATTTTAACAAATTTGCATGCTTTGCAATGCGTTACCTGAGAAATTATTGCCTACTGTACCGGTGCATATATTATTATGATTATTATTATACATTTAATACAGTGCACTATCAACCAAGTGTTATCTAATGCGCTGTACAAAAACAAGGGATTCGAGACAAAAGTACAAAAAAATGGATTACAAAGAAAATCTAGAACATAATACAAAATAACATGTTTTAAGTTTGGATTATAAACTGCTTTATAACTATTGCATCTTGAATTTCACCTGGAAGCTCGTTTCTCCATCTGGGAACCTGAATCAGTGAAAGAACGATTACCCAAAGTTTTGCAATTGGACCTACAGTTGGTATATGGAGATTTTTCCTAGCACTAGAACTTAGCACTCACAGGATTGCTAATGTCTAAATTATGAAGACATGTATACTTGTCCATTCAAGCAGTGCTTCCAAACAATGGTAAGAATCTTGCACTGAACACGTACTGTAATGTAATGGGAAGCCATTGTAATTTCTTTAAACAGGTCGAGGGAATAACAGGCCTAGATCCCAGCTACCCCAGGACTCACTTACAGTAGCAGCCTTGTTTTTGAAATCGTTGCTGCCTTTTAATCTCGCAGGTTTGAAGGGCCTTAAAAGAGGCCATTTCTGTACAGTAGTCAAGGTGGGATATAATCAATTCATGTACAACTTGTTTACAAGCATCAATGGTTATTAGATATTTCCTGATCACTGGCTGTACGATGATAATTTGACATGTAGCAGTTCAACATATCCTCTGTATGTGTGATTTCATGGAAAGATTCTCATCATGGTAAATGCCTAAATATTTTATGATACAGACTTTTGATATATATGTCACGGTTATAGACAGAAAATTTTGAGTTATGCAAATATATACATACAGGTACATGGTTGAACAAACATGCATAACAAATGTGTATACAGTTTACTGTGTTGTTTGTAATGCACTGAATCACTGTTTACAAACTGATTTAAATCCATTACAGCCCTAAAGGTAAATACTGATATAAAAAATATATATATGAGCATTGTATGCTGTATACAGTACCAGGAAAGTACAAAAAAGGTTCATTGGTTATATTTTTCAAGCTACAGTAGTTATACTAACAAATTGACAGGACTGTTTAAATTCCATTATTTGGAATAAAGATGAAACAAAGTCAGGCATAATTGAACTTCAATGCCATGTGCATATCAATTTATATCGAATGGGTAGCAAAAGAGTTACCGACATCGATGCAAAACCAGAAAACGAAAACATTTCTAGTGGTTCCGATGTCCGAACAGATATTCATAGTGTAGTAAGCCATGTATGTTAATATTCATGAACTATTTGCACACCATATTGAAGAGGGATTATCTATTGACTAAAGCAGCAACATATAAGGAAAGGAACCAGGAATCAGTTATCATGTTGACAAAGTCTATTTAGTGATATAGTATAAAAACAAACAAAAAAATACGGTTGAAGAGATATTGACATTTTAATAATTTTATGTTAAGCTCTGCCCACTCATTAATATTCAAGAGATGGGGACCTAACACAATAGGCCACATCTACACATCATGGGGCTTCTGCCTACCAAATATGATAATAATTGTGTTTACAAGCTAGCCGTCACATACACACACGCTTCCATACAAACACACCAGTGCCAGCAGAGGTTACTGAGCCTTCGGCATCGTAACCAAGAGAAGCAGCTTTAATTTTTGGAAAATTTATGTAGAAAAATTTAAGAAAAGCAGTTAAGACTGAAAAACAAAGCAGAAATAATCATCAAGCTAGGTAGATTTAAGTGTGTTTGCATAGCACACAAGTCGACTAATATTTCACTAATGGAAAGAGGTAAATCGTGCTCTTACATCAAGCATTAACAGTTTGAAATTTGGAATATTAACAAGAGTGTTTGGAATGTTTTGAGTAAATACTGTGCTCTCTCCATATTAGTGTATAAATTTTTTTCACTTTCTTGTTTTGACCATGTTTTAAGCATACTTGCTTCAAGTTCACTTTTGTTTCAAAAACATGTTAACTTCAAAAGTTATCTCAAATCCAATACATATAGAAATTGAATGCAAAAAATTCACTGGGTTGCTTAGAATATGTTCTTCCTTCATTTGATCAGCCAACAGCCATTTTTCACCTGGACTAGTCCTTTCAATCTCAGAGCTATGACACCAAGCTTGCCTATGAGTGATGCATACTGTAGCCTTGCTTGGACCTAACCATTTTCAGCAGGTGTACTGCTCTGTTGGAATTTATTTTTTTAATACTCACCTGGAAAATTAACTTAGAACATATGGACCAAATACTATGTATGCAGTATAAGGGGAGTGGGGGGGGGGGGGTTTACTGTTTGTGTTTTTTGCCTTGTTAGTTTCAAAATACCTCTTCCAAGATGGTATACTTCAGAACAACTTATCAAACACTTCCAATGTTTCATTTAATGCAGGAACAAGAAGAGTGTGGGGGAAGGAGTCTGTTTGTTCGAGACCAACGACGACAACGCTAAATGTCGTTCGTCGTGGTATGAGTTAGATTGGTATTTATGATAAGGAGCCTGTCTTAGTAAAGTGATCCCTGTCTGACTATGACATACTCATTCCCTGGAACATTCTTTATGGAGTTGTCATAACACTGATGAAGCAGAAACAATATAAACAAGAACCTCTCAGACTTTAAAGAAATCTGTTTTCAGTTTGGCTGCGAGACAAAATTTTCTAGCCATAAACATTACTGTACCACCGAGGGATTTCCAATGTGCCAGCAGCGATAAATGTTATTATTAGACAAACTGAAACCCCTTGGGAACTGATAAAAGCAATACTTTTTGAAACAAGGTGAGGGCAACATTTTTCCTGAAGGAGGCAGAATTGTTTTCGAGACCATGTTACCATCTGTCAAACAAGCTGTTTATCGTAACTGAAGTTTAAAGCAGCGGTCTGCATTTTAGTTATGAAAAATTGACTTAGTATAGCCCTGTTCCATTTGCTTAATAAAGAGCCTAACAAAATTCTTTTTTTTTCTTTAATGTTATTTAGTTAGCACAGTGCTCTGTTGGCATGATAACGTAAGAAGTAGAAAGAGTTAAAAATGATTGAAAAATACAGTTAGTGACCATATGTGTTATGGAGATTAGCCTAGGTGGACACTTAAATTTAAGCACGTCAAGCATATCCCTAGATGGTTTCACTTGAATGTGTTCAATACAACTTAACTGAGTCAACTGTTTCATCCCATGTCCTCATTTGATCCACATACTTCTTTATAGGCTATGTGCTCAGCTGGCCAATCGAGAACTGTTACAATCAATCCACTCAATCAATCAGAAGACATTTATATAGCGCCAAAATCAACAGAAATTATTCAAAGGCGCTAAATGTACCATAGCGTGTACAACTTAGCCTTGGTCATTGGTAACTTGTCACACCTACACACCAAAGTGTGCGCAATTCAATCAATCTCTCCTGGGGCACCACAGTGCACCACAACCACGTGTCCCCCGGGGGACTTCACTTATGCAGCCACAAACCAGCGCCCGCAACTATATTTACG
>KN882788.1:5224-21923 GCA_000934455.1 Apostichopus parvimensis
ATTGTGATTACCTAAGTCTGTGTGATTACAACAGTATAATTAATTACTTCAGTTGGACTGTGATTACTATAGTCTGTTTGCTGCCGAATAATTGTGATTACCTAAGTCTGTGTGATTACAACAGTATAACTAATTACTTCTGTTGGACTGTGATTACTAGTCTGTCTGCTACAGTAAAATTGCGATTACTTAAGTCTGTGTGATTACAACAGTATAACTAATTACTTCAGTTGGACTGATTACTTAAGTCTGTCTGCAACAGTATAATTGCAATTACTTAAGTCTGTGTGATTAAAACAGTATAACTAATTACTTCAGTTGGACTGTGATTACTTAAGTCTGTTTGCTACAGTATGTTGTGATTACTTAAGTCTGTGTGATTGCAACAGTATAATTAATAACTTCAGTTGAACTGTGATTACCATAGTCTGTCTACTACAGTTTAATTGTGATTACTAAAGTCTGCTTGATTACAACAGTGTAATTAATTACTTCAGTTGGACTGATTACTTAAGTCTGTCTGCTACAGTATAATTGCGATTACTTAAGTCTGTGTGATTGCAACAGTATAATTAATAACTTCAGTTGGACTGTGATTGCCATAGTCTGTCTACTACAGTTTAATTGTGATTACTTAAGTCTGCTTGATTACAACAGTATAATTACTTCAGTTGGACTGATATACTTAAGTCTGTCTGCTACAGTATAATTGCGATTACTTAAGTCTGTGTGATTACAACAATATAATTAATTACTTCAGATGGACTGAATACTTAAGTCTGTCTGCTAAGTATAATTGCGATTACTAATGTCTGTGTGAGTACTACTGACTACAGTATAACTAATTAATTCAGTTGGAATGTGATTACCATAGTCTGTCTACGACAGTTTAATTGTGATTACTTAAGTCTGTGTGATTACAACAGTATAATTATTACTTCAGTTGGACTGATAACTTAAGTGTCTTTGCTACAGTATATTGACGATTACTAAAGTCTGTGATTACAACAGTATGACTAATTACTTCAGTTGGACTGTGATTACTATAGTCTGTTTTCTACAGTATAATTGTGATTATTTAAGTCTCTGTGATTACAACAGTATAATTAATTACTTCAATTGGACTGTGATTACTGAAGTCTGTTTGCTACAGTTTAATTGTGATTACTTAAGTCTGTGTGATTTCTACAGTAAAACTAATTACTTCAGTTGGACTGTGATTACTATAGACTGTTTGCTACAGTATAATTGTGATTACTTAAGTCTGTGTGATTTGTACAGTATGAATATAACTACTTCAGTTGGACTGTGATTACTACAGTCTGTTTGCTACAGTATAACTTGACCACCTCAAAGCTATCAAATACCAATTTATATTGAATGTTTCCTGAAAGAGTTTCCTGAAGTTGGGCAATCGGTCCAAAGGGTAAACCTTCTAAAGTATTTAGCCTACAGTTGCTAATATTACTTCTCAAAGCTTGCTGTATCCAAACCTAATCAATTTACTGGTCGCTGCATTTTGGCGAGGTGGTGCAGGGTGACTGGTTCTGTTGAATTCGCCTCCGCGGAGCCAAGTGTTGCTACATAGATTGTGTTGAGATAACATTCTCATCAGGCTGAAAGGTATCAGATCCACCAAAAAGAAATTGCGATTCAAGGCCTCGTAGGTCGAGGTCCATGTCTTCAGATCTAATCCTAATCTAATCAGATCTAATCCTAATAAGTATGTTGATCAGATCCAGAACATAACTTCTTAACCTGTCCTTAACATTTCTCCTCTACTCTCTTCAAAACTCAAAGCCACAACTTTATCACATAATGGTCCCCTTAAACCGATATGTAGATGAGTGGCTTCATAAGTAGAAAACATGGATCGAAAATTCCGTATTTGGTTTAAGGGAAGGGTTGGGGGGGGGCAGGCGTTGGTGGGATGTTGGATTGGTAACTTTGAAGATATCAAATGGTATGAAATTGTTTGAAATGAGGGGACAATTTGGATCCTAAATGTGACCCAATTCTCTTGGATCTGTGGAAGTTAGATAAAACATTACACGAGACAATGATCATAGAAATAAAAGTTATTTCAACAGTTTTAGTTTTAATAGACATATATTACCATTTATTATCTCTTTACTAAAAAAAGCAAACTATGTACAAAACAATATCTTTCATGTATTGTCACAGAACATTGGCATTTATATATGCATATATATAAAGCTAATCAACGGCCTGAATTTACCACAAATCCCTTGTAAAGATGAGTCGTGTCACGTTGTGGTCGTGTCGGGTACCTTCCATGCTGTACATTTCATGATTACAGTCACTGTACAAACTCTATGGCCAAAATATGTCACAAGTTGGCATATCGAGACCCATTTCCACAGTATGAGTTGCCGTTGTGGCTCGTTGAAAACACAGAGTCTGCATGTAACAAATCTTTTGCTTGGGGCTACCATATTTCTTTAGTCAAAAAGTGGGACACTACATCCTCGGGGGGGGGGGGCGGGATATAATAGGGGGATGTGGTGGTTACTTTTCCATTTGAAAAAAATTTTGGATATTAAAAGAGTGCTGGATACCAGATCCTGGCATATTTACCGCAATATACTCCGGTTCAGAAGGGTGTAAAAAAAAAGTTCCAAAATTTTCAGTTTACTACCAGTAGTTTTTCTAGGCCAAAGGTGAACATTGCTTTCCCAAACAGTTAAGGCTAAAAGCACCTGCATAATGTATATATTCATGTGATAATTATACCTTTGGAATGTGTTAAAAGTCTCCCTGGTGAATTACTACACAGAAACGTTACCAACCAGGGGAGAAAACATACAGTGGGCGAGTCATAAGTAGGTAATCGCTTGTCAATAGTCATAACAAATGTTAATCCTGAATACTTTATGTAAGTAAGACTGTAGTATCTAGTAAAACTGATATCCTGCAAGGACATTCAACTGGGAGAATCATTGGGACACCAAATATTTCAATTTAAATCCTCAATAAGCTAACTTTAACATCTATGAAATCTGTCACCTCTGACTCTTCTCATCTGCTGCATATATTTTTACAATTCGTTAAAATGTATATTTGGCAGCCCTTCTTTGCCTTTGACTGGTTCGACCGCCATATCCCGCCAACTTTTGGTCCTAGGAAATTATATTTTCTTCCTTCTTCCAAAGGAACTGACAACCAACTGGAGCACAAACAGACCACCTAGCATTAGTATAGTTGCTACCTCGGGAGCAGTAAAGGTAAATGACTTGGGTCATACATTTGATGGATATGAGTGACCATATTGCTCCACCATTTCAGCTGAAACTAGCAGATCATCATCATGGTTCAACCCAGGCAAGGTGATCTTGACTCGAATAATATGTCCTCTCCACTCATCCTGTGAAATATAAAAAATAAGGAAACCGTAACATGGTAAACTTGAAGCCGGTTATATTATGTGAGGGTTACACAAAGAGAGTATTTGAACCTACTTTCACCTGAGTACAGCGGCATTGCCATGGTGGTGGGGGGGGGGGTAATGGGCATGTGCCTCCCCGCCAAAAAATGTTTGTTGCCTCCCCAACTGAAATTTGCCATGTCAAAACAAAAAAAAACCCTAGCCAGGAAGAAACAGCTTTTTTCTTTCAACTGACTAAAATTTTTGCTATGAAACCTCTAACATACTACTGATTTGAAGCTGATATTAGTTCTTGAAATGATGAAAATCCTCTATGTCAGTACATTAATGTGCTGCAAATATGTTGCATTATAACATGTGGTAATGTTGTTAAATCTGTGAGAATGGTTACGACAAAACATTGTCTCAAGAATCAACAAGAATCAACATTCATTCCCATAGCGGTGTAGAATGTACACTCAATAAATTATATGCAAGTTAGCAAACAAACAAACGTTTAATTACGCTGTTTGTTGGTAAATTCACCCTGTCGAGCATTACGTTACTTCTCATCAAGAACTAAGCCTCGATACAGCTGTTAGCTGTAGGACAAGTGATACCATGCAATTATGAGTTCTCTTGGTTGATATGTAATACTGGTATAAAGATATCATATATACTGTATACAGAGAGAAAAGATTGTGCCATTGTAACATCCTGTTCATACTAACTCTGGAAAACTTGAGCCCTGATACAGCAGTGAGCCAAAAGAGAAGCATTTAAAGTGATATGATTCAATTGGTTAGTTTAGTTTTTGCATTAAAAGCTTCACAAGACTACAGCGACGAAACGATAAGTGATGGATTACATAATATTCAACCCCGATGAACTTTTGGATCCATCTGGAAGAAAAGCTGTGAGCTTAAAGAGATATCGTTTACTTACAAATCTCTGTGATTGCTTGCATCATTATAATCATCTCTTCATGGCATCTAAGTAAGGTGGGTCGATCAACGCCTTCTTTTTCGCACTCTCCTTCGAGATTTGGGTGTGAAGACGACCAAGTCTCTCCTGGCGAGAAAGGGAAGGAAAATATAAGGATTGTTTGCTCAATCTGGAATTGGGGGGTGAAAATGTTAATACAATAGTTTTAATTTGTTGCAAAGATGAAAATGAAAAATGCTCTTGATTGAAATGCTTGAAAACTTTGTTGATTAAAGTATAAGTGAGCAATGAATTGGACAGTTTTGGGTAACTTTTTAAAATTGAAAACAGAGACAAAAAAGTGTTGTTTTTATTGTTTAAATCACAGCTGTTAAAAAATATGCAGAGATGGTAATATGTTTGATATGTAACCCCAAAGTATGTTATGTCACAAATATGCAAAGAGTTAACTATGGGGCTGAGATTGAAGATAATACCATGCTAAATATCAAGAGCTTACAATGATATGGTCCAAAATAACAGAGATTTTTGTTCTTGTAATGAATGTATACTATAAACTGTTACTGTTGGTATTTAACTAATTGCTTTGGCTTTGAAAATGTCTTTTTGTCTGATGAACATCCTCAGGGATAGTTTTTAAATTGTCAAATAAAAAATGTAATTCTCAGACCATCAGAAAATGTTTAAATATCAATAATAATATTAAATATAGCGCTCGTGGAATGAGGGGCTCACCTGAGCATTCTGAACGATGTTATTGATGACCCCTATCTTTATTTTCGATCTCGCCAATTTCTTCACGTAGCTGTCGAGCTCTATCGGAGAATCTTTCTCTTGTGATAACGTTTTGAGAACTGTAGATAAAACAAAAAAAAGAATGAGGAGAAGGAGAAAAATGGGAACTTTTAGAGAATAATTCATCTAATATCACATTGCAAATATTGTTATACATACAGCGTGCAGTTTATAATTTGCAACCTGTTAATATTGAATATTGATAGATAGCAATACAGATTACCTTTGGCCACAAACTGTACAGCAATTAATGTGTCTCATTATGAATTGAAGTTGATTAAAAAATACCTAGGAAATAAGACTCATACTTTATTTTCCAAACTTTCCAATCTAGAAAATGATATTTAAAGGATCTGGTTTATAAATTTTATCTTTCTACTTAACAACCTGCGAACCTCTACAACCTTCGAGACATTCGTTGGGATTGACATTGACGAAACTATGAATATTCATTAAGTGGTTGGTTTGATTTCTGTATTAGATAAGGCATATATGTTTATCTCATCCTCTTTAACCCTACATTGTTATATGATTCTAATCTAACTACTACTTAACAAAATGCAAATCCATGACAACCTTTCAGATCTTCATTATGATTTTAATTTATGCAACCTGTTGGGACAATTTTTTCTATACTGTAGGGTCATGTCCCGCTTTCAGAGCACTCGTATTGTCAGTAGGAGCAGTATGAATATCATGTTTCTATCGGATCAAGGTTAGGAACTGTTTGTACTGTCTACACGAGTGCTTTGAAGCATGCTACTGGAGGACAGTTTAGAGAGGTATTAGCATTAGGAAATTGTCCCAGCTGGCTGATTTATGGTACAAACCTATGAATATTCATGAAGCATTACAGCTGTTTTGATTCTACAAATTGGGAAAACCATGTGTTTATCTTATCCTCTTCACCCTGTACAGTTAACTACATTGCTGCCTATCCTGAACATTATTTTAATGTAATTGATAAATTGAGATTCACATGATTCACTGCTTGCAATTGATACTGTACAATCAGGGAATACTTTAGTATTCAAAGTTTTGTATGTCAGTTTTGAATTGTGGTTCTAAGTTTTGTCTCTTATTAAAAGCTTAGCGTTCCTGTGTAAAATAATAAACCCGCTGCAATATACATGTACTGTACATCACTAGACTGTTTAAACAAACTGAACATTTTGCATAGCATTTTGTGATTAGACACTGGCTAAATTATTCCATGGTACCCACATATTCTTATCCCCACCAGCACGTTTCTAGAAGACATGACATTCATGCTGTTTCACAAAAAGGACACAATGTACGACACCTGCCTTTGATAACTTGTACAGCAGGCATTTGCCTTTTGAATGTACGGAATATTAAAAAAATGATTGCAATGAAAATAAGAGTAAACTGAACCCATCCCCTTCTCCCTCTCCCTTCAAATCTCCCAACAATATAAAGAGTGAAAAATCATCAAGATGTTTGTATATATATTGCTTCAATATCATTCCTAAATAGCCTAGTTCAACTTAATTTTAATGTTTCCTCAACCCTGCCTGCCCCCTACCTCCCCCCTTACCTCCCTCCCCCTCCTTTGTGTATACATCCATCCTATTGAATGGCCATTACTTGATATAAGTTTATAACCATGTTTGTTTCTTCTTCATATTCAAAACAATTCCTTGGATACATTAAAATGAAAATTAAATTAAAACATATTTGTCTTCATGATGAAAAATACACTCACCTTCATCAAGTTCATCAATTTGTTGTCTGAGTTCAAATTGGCTTTCTCTGAAAACATGAAGATGAAAAAAAGAAAAGTAAATTGTAACAAAGATGGAATTTCCTAATTAAGAATGCATAGCCAAGAATCCTCAATGCTGACTTGAGGCCAGCAAGATTCTATGAGTGATTGGAGAATTAATGACATTAAGAGCAATCTTAGTTTTCAACATAATGAAGACATAGTTTTTAATATTAGTAACCACAGACAATGGTCTTTATTGTAATACAGCATGTCATTAATAGCTGCAGTTTTTATAATAGGCCCATGCACGTCAATTAGCCGCACCAAGGGACTAGCAACCAGGCCATGACCTACTCTTTCTGTTATTACTTTGGCTAACGCAGGAACCATTTTTTAAAACGGTTCAGTCTTTGAAAAGGCTAACATTTCCACTACCGTTGACGTTAGTATTACTAGGCCTAAGCTACTGTGTTTTTTAGCCTGTTAGTGTTACGAAGTGCCCATGCTACTACTAGTATACTAGTAATAGTGTAGGTCTTACTGTAGTGTTACTTAGTTGTTACCTGACCAGTCGGACACGTTCGTCAACTTCCTCCACTACGGGTCTTAAAACCTCCACCATCCCCGCAGCCATAATGTCCCTACTACTTGTACTCATTGCTAAAAACAGAATTCTAAATTATTTCGGGAAGATCTATCATCACATAAACACGCCCTTAGGTTTTTTTTTCGCAGAACAAGAACGAACCATCCGAAATTATCTGACCAGAATTCGATAACTTAATCAGCTAGTCTTTGCTTAGTCTGCATCTGATCTGGAACGTGGGGCCGGATCTTGGTTGTCCCAAATTTATATTTTGCTGAGTCTCATCGGGAAATTCCAATTTGTATTTCGTGCCTCTTTGTTTGTACATGTCATACATCCGAAAGTACAACGTCAGTGGAAAAACCCAACATATAAATTTCTGGGAAGAAATGTAAGTGGATACTATAGAAACGTTGATGTAATAACGTCTAAAGGAAAGGGGAACTGATATGACGTTTGGCCAAACTTTACTTTTGCTATTGAAAATACTTAGCCTAGGCATTGGCCTAGGCTAGTATGCCTTGCAAAGGCTATACATGTATACGTTGTTAGGTCCTACTACTAGGTCAGTATTACAATTTAACTAGCCAGACTTACGTGAAAGTCCTTTCACCATCAACTTTATAGTTATTTATTCCATTTTAAGCAGAATTTAATCTTTTCTTGATGAAATTAGTGATATCACATATAGGTCTAGCCCGGTTCCAGTGCCATTCCAGATCCTTTCCGACATGGCGGAAAGGCTGGAAACCTATGGGGGAAGGAAAATTTGGCAATCCTATGTTTTAGCGACATAATTATTCCCGATCAAAACCTACTACATTTTAGGGGCCTAATTTATTGCTGAAATGGACTTATATGTTTTAGTGGCCTAAATTATTCCTGATCAAAACCTACTACATTTTAGGGGCCTAAATTATTGCTGATGTGGACTCATATGTTTTAGCGGCCTAAATTATTACCGATCAAAACCTACTACATTTGAGAGCCCTAAATTATTATAATGTGTACTCATATGTTTACGGGGTTGGATTATAGGAGACAAGTTTGAGTGGCAAAATCACGGCTACGCCGCACTGCTGTGCTCTTCATATGAAATTTGAGCTCTTCATATGAATTTACTTTGTGTGCCCTTTGTTGATCCAGCACGCCCCCACATTTATCCCCACCTCTTCAGAAATCTTTGATCCACCACTGATTTAGTGGGCCTCCCTTTTCAGAAATCCTGAAAATACGCCACTGATAACATGGAAAAAGAACATGAAGGGGCCACGACATAGGTTGTGACATTTTCCAGTTATATCAGTTACGACCATGGATGTGAAAAGTTCATGTCAAACTTTGTTAGAGACCAAATAGGAATCGCTTTCTGATTTTCACTGCAACAAGTACACCCCCACACCCCAAGCCCTGTGTGTACGCCCCTGTACAGCAAGTCATCACTAAAATATGCATCACGTGCCGGTACATTATATAAATATTTAGACCCCTAAAATGTAGTAGGTTTTGACTAGGAATAATTTAGGCCCCCAAAATATACATAATTTGGACCCCTAAACTGTAGTAGGGTTTGATTGGGTATAATTTAGGCCCATACAAATTTGGGGAAATAATTTAGGCGGCTAAAACATAGGATTGCCGAAAATTTTAGGAATGGAATTTACACAGGATTGTATGCGTGAAACTTTCTTTGATTCGCTAGAGAAGAAATGGTACAACGCCTCCAAATGTGACTGTTCGCTGGATAGACTGAGTGAAATTGTAGTTAAGACAAGATTGAGGAATAATACACAGTCATTTTGATTGAATAGTTTCAACTGTAAGTTGGTAAGAGTCAATACACTGCCTTCAAATATATTATAGTTGGTTGAATAAATCAAATTAATTTCGGTTGATTGTTTATTAAAAAGACCGATTCTGATTGGAGATTTAAATGACTGAATATACAGTGCATAAAGGCCTACAGTGCACCCACAATAATGTGCCTTTCCGCCATGCAATAAGGGCCTTACCGCCATCGGAGAAACATGGTAGAATGGCACTTTTTCTATGGCGGAAAGAGCACATTTTCTAATGGCCGAATGTACCGATGGCAGTATGACACAGCCCCCAGCTAGGCCTATGTAACTGTTGTCACTATTATATATTAGTTTCTTTGTTGTACTACTACATCTCACTTCTCAGAGTCATACCTATGTGTTAGTATAATATGACATCACATCAACAAAACTGAAATCTCCAGGAGTACTACAAATGTTGTCATTTTGTATATATTGAAATAAGACAGCCTTTTCTGAAAGATGCAGATTGTAACTTGTAGCACATGTGTATTTCTTTCATAGAACTTTCTACTTTGGTGACAGCAATTGCTTTACAGCCTGAGGATGGCATCTTCCGGGGCTGGTCCCAGTAAGGCGAGAAATAGGTGAGTAGTCTTCTTCTGCTAAAGTTCTTTTGAAGAAGAAAGAAAGGTTCCATCATGATGTATGTAAGTTTACTAAGGTCAGTCGTTTAAAAACAAGCTATAGCTGCTTCAAAGTCCCCTTCAGCGAGGCTGAATATCAATATCAAGTAAGTAGTGATTATTTCTGCAGACCAGCAGTGCCTAATATTGCCATTTACAAGTGTGAACTACAGAGCACAGAAGACTACAGTATCCCAGTCAGTGCTACAGAAGCATTCTACTTTTGATCTGAGGCCTAAATTGAATTGATTCCTTTTAGCTTAAATTCATTTTGTACTTTTAAAAGAGGTCAGTATACCTCAAAGCTCAAATGAAGAAATAGATCATGTCTCTCTCTCTCTCATAGTTAAATATTAAGAGTGGGCTATTGTTAACTTTATGGTTGGTCGTATTGCTTGTACAGTATGTAGAATCTAACACAGTCGTTGTGCGGAAGTTACTAATGTGCTTCTGTTGGACATATATTGAATGTAGTTGTACATCACGACGCTATCACCAGTGCACAGATGTACTGTATTTCTAACAGCATCATTGCAAAACATTCCAACCATCATTTGTACAGTAACCTTACAATATTGATGTGGCCTTTCAGGGAAGTTGAATTGTCACCTGTAGTTTGAACACTACCGTACAGTACCATGGGCAGGATTTTTTTTACAGATTTTAGACAATTTAAAAAAAAACACATGTTACATTGAAAAGTGTGTTAGTTATGTTATTTACAAATTGTTGTTGTTTACAATTTGTGTACAGGCCTGTTTACCTGCAGAAAGTCAGTTGTCCCCAGCATCCTAATGCGAACCTCATAGAGGACTGCCATGCTGGTGATATGATATGCCCGGAATGTGGACTGGTTGTTGCTGACAGGTAATGTGTAGTTCATTAATGTGATGTTTTTTTTTTTTTTTACATTACCCATTCTACTGACTTTAATAAGCAGAGCCCTGTATTTATTTCGGTGTACAGTATAAATACCACTTATCCTAGGGTAAATTATTCAAACATTTAAGAGCTTTATTTGGACCAAGCTGAAACTATTCTCTCCCTTAGTTTTCTTTGACAATTAGAACCTCAAAAGTTGTCATTGAAATTTCAGCTTGTTATGGGGAATCAGTATTAGGCTAGTATAAAGCACTGTCACTAGTTTTCCTGTACTATAGTAAGAGGCCTATGCAGTAGTAATATATAGACTACTGAACTGACATGTGGTCAGAGTGGTGGAAGTACGTGGAAAATCCCCCCCCCATCCCACCCCCCTACCTCTGGAAGTGAAACACAAGTGCTTTATTATTTCTAAATACAATTGTCAAATAATCAATGCATGAATATGGAAAATAATATAAAGAAGGCATAATATTGCATTACATGGGTGTCTTATAGACAAAAATTACTTAATTGATGAAAATTTGATTAAATTCAAACTTTTCAATTATCCTAACTACCTTTGTTTCCCAACCAGTTTGGATAATCAGAGTTTTAATGTACCCCCCATATCGGAAAAACATTGTAACAATGCAAAGAACTTCAAACAATGCAGGATTTTATTTATTTTTTATTTTTTTCGGTTGAGAACTTCTCGTTTGCTCTTTGCATATATGATATAAACTTTTAAAGAACCAGTGTCTGGTTGTCCAATCTTTTAATACCATGATATGGACTTGTTATTTCCATAGAAATACCCTGATTTGTGTCCCTCCCCCTTTGGTTTGAATCACATAATTTGGAAAGTTGAGCAGCTGTTATAAACGTTTACAGCTCCATACACGGTATCTCTAGTGGAAACTCATTTGTGCTTTGGTTGCCTGTTTTCTGGTGTTACCATACATTACACCATAGACAAGCTGCTTGGTTTAAACGTTACTGGCACAAAGTACGCAGACATCGTCTTCGTCGATTCCCGTATTTTGTCACAGGAAAAATTGTCACAAGATGGACGATAAGACTTGAGTGTATGAAGTTACCCAATGGTCAAGAAATGATTGTCTATGATTATAATGTCCGATCTCCTATCGCAGGGTCATTGATGTAGGCTCCGAGTGGCGTACCTTCAGCAACGATAAATCTCTGACCGATCCATCTCGAGTGGGGGCAGCAGAGAACAGTCTCCTTAGCGGCAGCGACCTCACGACCTTGATCGGCAAACCGTCCGGCCTAGCCGGTTTCAACGAAGACGGCACTCTGAAGTACAGCAGTAAACGACAGGTGAGTTTGGGATTGAAACCAAAAACCAGGAATTTTGCTCTTGATGGGGAGTAATCTATCCTGTATGGCATCCCAGAATGCTTTGCAAACATTGGCAAATTGCTATTCGGTTGCCAAAAAAAAAAACTTGTAGTGTTTTGTTACGAGACAAAAGTTCAGAGCCTATACAAACTTATTCCCCATTTGGTAATGTTTTGGATTCTGGATTTGTTTGGTAATGTTAAAAGTTGAAGGTTTACAGCCTTGTTCAAGGCCAAGGCTTTCTCAAATGACTTTTCAACTTGACCCCTGGTCATTGGTAACTTGTCACACCCACACACCAACGTGTGCACAATTCAATCAATCTATCCTGGGGCAGCAAGGTGCACCACATCCACATGTTCCCTGGGGGACTCTCCATAGGGTGCAGCCACAAACCGGCGCATGTAACTATATTTACAACTTACCTCAGCAAGTCCCCATTTATACAGTACACCTGGGTGAAAAGAGGCAATTGAGATACAGTGCCTTGCCCAAGGACACAATGCAATGTTCTGGCCAGGACTTAAACCTGCAATCCTCAGATCACAAGTCCACTGCCTTATACACTTGAGCACAACGCCCTCGTACTCATATGACTCATATGGTACTCTGTGACAAGGAGCTTGATGTTTATCTAGAGCGAGCTTTTTTCTTTTAACTATCCTGTTTTTCGAAATATTTTACCTTAACTATCTGCTAACTGTCAGGAGTATTTCTGGTAAGGCTTAGCTGATGATGATATTGGACTCATCGATCCAGTCCTGAATGTAATCCATTATTTTAAATTATCTTGACCAACTCAACAAAAACATGTTCTTTCAATTTCACACCAACAGACAGAAGCACCCCTATATGACATGCTAAAGCATTTGTTTGGGACATATATGTGATGCATTCTAGACATGTCGTTGTGATGTTATAATTGAGCTTGATAGTGTTGCCTCTGAGGAGCTGGTCTTGTGGACTGTGTGCTAGACTAAGTAGTCCAGTCACTTTGACTGATGATCTTCTGCTCGGATGCTTAGAGTGGTACAGATGTACATACAAGACTGCTAACAGTGGCTGTTTTATGTTCTATAAAAATGTCCAAATTTATTTAGTACCCGCCATCATCCTTTAAGTGTTTCTCGTATATCAGGCATGAGCTTTTTCCGCGATTTCCGTGATTTCGTTGATTTCTTTTCTACCTCGGGACAAAAACTATTAACCTAACACACTGTAGCATACACAAACTGGAGCCTATACCGCAATTTTTGCAAAGTTCCGTGATATTTTTTTTACCCCAGGCTCATCCCTGGTATAAAAACATTTCTAATAGTCAGCTTTGTATATGTTGGACTTTGTGGTTAATATCGTCTTTGTTTCCACAGGTCAGCAGTAAGGACCGAGTCCTTCTCAACGCCTTCAGAGAAATCGCTAGCATGGCTGATAGAATCAACTTACCAAAGACCCTGATTGTAAGTTATTTAAAGTCACTTTTTTTTCTCAATGAAAACTGACAAAATATTATGAAAGATAATTTAAAAAACAGTGGTCATGTTGTTTGGAAAGTTTCTCCAATCTTCCTGTGTCTGACATGATGCTTGTTAAAGGCAGAGTGTCCTAGAAACGGTAATCCATCAATGTTTAAGTTGGGCAGTGGAAGGGAGTACAATAATTTGTAATTGTTTAAAACAGGTGAATATTTGGCTTGAGCTGTTCTAGTTTGATGGAGATAGCTATTGCCGGAAAACGAAATTATTTAGAAGCAAAACAAGATTCCACATGGTTATGAAATTAACAAACTTTAAAAAAAAAAAAAAACCTTCGATGGTCATCTGCGACAATGTAAATGTGAATTTACAATCTGCTTTACAATAAATAATATGTGAATTTTTCTGAGCATATTTTGAAATACCCCAGGATTTCTTTAAATTTGATCCGATCAAAGTATTTGCCGTTGAACCTTCAACTTCAAGTGTGCAATCTATGAAAGATATTTCAACGTTCAGGGGTGGAGTTGTAAAACATCGAATCAGAGTTCAGAACATTCTCAGTGGCGGGAAATTTTGAACACGCTCATTAAAATGTTCACGGATTACGTCAGTCGTATCTGAGTAAATTTTTGTTATTCCCATGTTGACAACTATGCAGTATATGTAACTCTTGTAAAGTAAGGGATCAATGCTATATAAATTCAGGGCCAGACCTTCCGTTAAGGAAAGAAGGTTCAAAGCTTGTCTCTGTGATGGTTTCATTCACTGGTTTACATCCGTGGAGTGACAGTTGGAAAGCCAGAATTTTATTGATCTTGTAGTAAGGAAGTTCTTTCTCATATTTTTGTTTTTTTGCATCTGGACAGGATCGGACAAATGCTCTCTTCAAGAAGGTAAATGACCAGAAGAATTTGAGGGGCCGAAGCTACAATGCTATCGCCGCAGCGTGCTTATACATTGCTTGCAGACAGGAGGGTGTCCCGAGAACCTTCAAAGGTTGGTCGTAAATTCCTCTCCAGTGGATAATCTTTGCTCGCAGAAAAATCACAGAGTTATGAATATGTCATAAAATTGAGGTGATAGTAAACTTTAACATCAATAATTGACTGATAGGCAACAAAAATTATCTTGTACTTGTGTCACAGATGTGTGATTTACAAGATTGGAAATTCAGGTGTGAACATGCTAAGAAATACCATTGTAGAGTTAAGCATTTTTCTTTACTTCTATGTGTCGTGTGATTATCTTGGCGAGTGTGTGATCATCTTTATATCCTTCTTTGACATTACCCAGAAATCTGTGCTGTTTGCAGTGTCAGCAAGAAGGAGATTGGTCGTTGCTTTAAGCTGATATTGAGGGCGCTAGAGACCAACGTGGAACTGATCAAGACCGGAGATTTTATGGTTAGCTTTGGAAAAAATTTTATCCTAATTTTGGGTCCGCTGTTATGTCGACATGAGAGAGAAACAGAAAATTTGAATGAAACAAAAAACGTTGCTTCTGATCTGCTAACAGTTTTGATTCCTCTACAGCAGTTTTTTCCATTCTTGCGATGAGGAAAAGCTAGGATGGGATCATAGTTTAATGAATTCCAGTCATAGTTATTTTATCAATGAATAAGTTTGTTAGACTAAAATCCATAGGACTATGCTGCTTTAACACACCAGTCTTGTAGGATGAGTACACATCAGCATGGTGGCAGAGAGCTGAAGGAGACAGATGCGTTTACAGGCTGCTCCCCGTAACAGAACTAAGAGCGAAGGATAAAGAATGCAATGATAACAAGGGAGTAGAAAAGAATGAAGGCAAAAATACAAAAGAAAACATGAAAATGATAATAGGATGAGAAATAGATGAGTGTGCGATGGGTATACGATGAGTATGGGATGAGTATGGAATGAGTATACTATAATGGGATGAATATGCTATAATGTGATGAGTATGGGATGAGTATACTATAATGAGATGAGTATACAATGAGTAAGCGATGGATATACCATGAGTGCACGATGAGTATAAGATGAGTATGCTGTATTGCAATGAGTATGGGATGAGTATGCGATGAGTGTACGATGAGTATACAGTGGGTATGCGATGAGTGTGTGATTAGTATACAATGAGTATGGGATGAGTATACTATAATGTGATGAGTATGGGATGAGTATGCTAATATAGTATGAGATGAGTATGCTATAATGTGACATAGTATGCGAGGAGTGTCTGATGAGTATGGATACAGTGCACAATGCTAGAACAAAGAACACAAGTGCAGAATCACTACAAGTCTGTAACACAAAGAGGGTCTGAATTCCCTGATATTCCCTGATATGATTGCTAGGGTAGCGTGGGTATAAAAGAAGCATCGAAAATCAGCATCTGACAGTTCTGCGCTCAAGCCCCTCTTGGGGAATTTGATTTACATCCAGCTGCAATCCTTGCTGCTTGTCCCATCTGGAATTTTATCCAACTTATTTACATGTTCACTTGATCATTAAATTAGTTTTACTGGCTAGAGCCAAAGGAAGGAAAATGTCTTAAAGCTACGTACCGTTAGGCTTGTGCAATATGAAGGGGAGGGGGATGGGGGGGGTGGCCTTAGACAATATGGGATCAAGACAAGTGTGTATTATTGATTTCTTGGCGTTAGCCGAAGTAATCTATGCGGTCATGACTGCGTGTGTATGTGTGTGTGTCTGTGCGTGTGCGTTTGTTTTTCTATCTGACCGAGGACTTGAACAAAAGAATTTCAGGTCCTCGGTTGTGATTTCTAAAGAATCACCACGTCCTCGGAAGAATTCTATTGTATGGGGTATTGTTAAGGTTAGGGTACGTGGATTTGAACAATGGAAAATACAATGGGGTCCTCGGTTGGAATGAAAAACAAACATGTGTGTGTGTGTGTGTGACGCCAAGCTTGAAATAAGGTTTTCTCAGCAATCTCAAAGTGGATTGATCTCATTCTTGGTACATAGGTTACCCATCATGAGTAGACGATCCCTATGTATTTTGGTGCTAATATCATGAATATTAATGAGTGGGCGGGGCTTAGAGTGATTTTCAACAAATGTCAATATCTTCGCAACCGTAAGTTCAATTT
>KN882788.1:35511-57821 GCA_000934455.1 Apostichopus parvimensis
CATAGTTCATACCCTCCATATATTTCTATGACAATTTAACATCAACACTTCGCCCAATCAATTTTTGAATCCCTTTTTTGATGAATATTTCGTTATCAGCACCCCATGTATGTATTATCCCGAGGGATCGACGTGTTTCATAGCAAAAGGTGTAATAAAACGCCTGCGTGAATTACGCAGGATGAAACCCACGAGAGAAATAGCGTTTTGACTTAAGTTGATATGAAGTTGGATTTAGGTTAAGTAGCCTCACTTTATAGAACCGAGCGGCGGTTAGAAGACATTTCAGCTATTGGCCAAAGCAAGATTTTTGAATAACCTATTACTTAAAGAAGTATACTGTGACTAAAGTGTCTTTGACCGGAATCGGTTGCGGTGTTTCACATTTAAATATTAAATAAACTTTATTCATTCGTTTGTAGCATTTCAGCCAATTCAGAGTTGTGAGGACTTTGCTGGTAATTTCGGTCCTATACTCTATGTATACGCTCTGAAAACTTTCATAAATAACTTGCGTTATAAGCACCACTAGTAGCCTTTTTTGACCCGACTTTCATCTCGATAATCTTGGCGAAACTTCAGTGGCGGATCCTGGCCTAGGGAGTGGACCTATGGGGAAGAGGTATACCCCTCCCTTTTGAAAAATTATTAAATTTTTGGTAATTATTGGTAATTAACTCTCTATAACATGCCATTTATTCATCATATATTCTAATTCAACTTTGAGCTTAGAAGCATTTATGCTACTCTGTGTAATACAGTAAGTTAGGCATGTATACGCTGTGTCACGATGAATCCAAAGTTGAACTGTGAAATGAAAGGTATTTCTCTATATTTTCACGAGACTTCTTGGTTTTATTCCTACATAGTTATCATAGACTCTGTATCCAGTATGGCGTCATAGCCTTGCGCATACACACTTTCTATGCATGAACTTATACAGCAAGAAACCAATATAGGCGTTGAACACCGTATAACACAATAGATTACCCAGCTTGTAATATAAAGTTAGTCTGCACGTCAATTGCAGAACTGTTTCTGTCTCTCTCATAATATGTTCCTGTAAAGTGTTAAAATATCATCATTATTCGTCGGTTTGCTAAGACGCGAAATTTGGGTTTCACTGATAGGCCTATGGTATACAAATCAAACACTTTGTAAAAACTCCAAAGTAGCTATAGAAATAAAATTTGTTTGTATTTTGTTTTGTTTCCGTATAGGCTAACTTAAAATTTCCAATATTGGCAGGGGAGTAATTGCTTCCTTAATGTTTTGGGCGACGTATTGTGGTCCATACGGGTCCAATGTCTATACCGTCACTTCAAGATATACTTCGTGTTGAACATGTTATGATTTTAATCTTATACAATATATGCTCCTGTATAGATTTTGTAAACCATATTTCCTGGATATCAATTTTCTAAACCGGGGGGAAATTGAATGCATAAAGTAGGCTGATATTCGCCTAGTTCACTGCGAAATATACACTTATTTTTCGTTACATCTTTGGGTTTTTTCAATTTGTCCGTAGGGAATTTCGATTCATCGATCTACGTTCCCTTCATAACGCTAAAATGTCATCTTTTGCTCCTGCATTGAATTTATCAAGTGATTTAAAAACCGTCCTCCTTCTTTCTGAATCCTTACCATTTTAACCGTACCATTCGTACATTGAATACATGCATGGTGTAGGCTACAGTCTGAAAGTCAACTGTGCCAATTATGATTTATCCGTCAATTTTCATATTCTGTCTTTTTTTTCGTTTCATATTTTATCCCCTTTCATATTTGTTTTCCCTTTCATATTTTCACGAGTGACCGGAATAGACTCAGTATCTGTGAAGTAGGGCGGATTCATGTAGCTACATGAGATGGGAGAGATTTTTTGTTCGAACGGATAAAGCGTATATAAAGGCGCCGAGTGATTGTCTTATCATTCTTAAGGAGAAATTAATAAACTCACGTGAAAAGTGTCCTGCAGTTTGCGAATTTGGTGGATTCGTGCTTTTGATTGGGTGTGAAACCGGTTGTTATGACGACAGAATATTGGCGGGATCAAGACTGTTTTTTACCTAAAGCAGACGGAGCTATATTGAGGCAGTCATTTCTTATTGTCTTCTGATTTTAGTGACTGAAATGTATCATTTGCTAATCTGATCTTCCGTAACGATGTAAGCTCATGTGAACTATACCAGGGAGTTATTACATAACAACTCCTTGATTTTACTGTAAACAAAAAGTAACCAGGCATTTTCAGGTCTTTTCGGGTTTCTGATGGGCTTCCGAAGCTTTGCAAGTTCGCAGAAATATGACTTGCACCTTTTCCGTTCTGACTTTGACCCCGGTGCCGCTCCATATCGTTTTACAACTAGTTAGGGGACAGGCGAGGTTACCGTATACCACCCTGTTATCATGTTATTAACAATATTCAAATATAATTGAACACTGGTACACTGCAGTCTTTAAGGGAATTATGTTAAGAAAACAGTCAGGCTACTCATAATTTTAGAATTATTTAAACCTTTATTCAGTAAGACACAAACTTATGTGTCCCACGTATTATATTTCATTTGCCAACCTTTGAGTTTATTGTGCTTAATGTTATCGTTCCTCGTCCGATTTGGTGGATTAAAGTAGCACGTCATGTTTTCAGGATCCTCATCTTTCCGTTAATAGTCTAGTATGGTGTCATCAGGCTTTGTTGCAAGTTAATCGTGGAATGCACCTTTAAGCCGTGTCATAACAATTCAGGAATTGTTACCTCATCGTGTGTGCTTCTGTCTCGGTTCGCAAGAATCAATCGTGAAGACCCCTTTGTTTTTCTCTTTTTATTTATCAAATTAAAGTGTCGTACAAAGTAAACAAACATGTGTGAATAATTTGAGATCGATAATATCGAACGTTAGGAGAGAAAAAAACAAGAAACTGCACAATGTCTGGAAACTCACTTATCGAGTAAGTTAGTCTTTGAGTTCACATTTCCTTCTGTTGGCTTTTTATACATGTTTGCATTGTGAGTCGGCGAACGTTATTGGCAAAATTAGGTAAAATAAGAATAATCACAAACGAAAATTAAAAGGTCCACGTAAAAACATTGTATCATATATTATATAACTGTATAATGAGATATAAGAGAAAGTTTTGGTATTATTGAAGAAACGAGCCATAGATATGCTTTTCTTGGAGATACGTCCAGCACCGGGTGTTTATAGATCTTCAGTTCGAAAACCGTCTGTACAAGACTCACGCCCCTCCCATCCTCCGCCCAACCTCTCCTCATCCACTCCTTCACCTCTACCCACCTCTTTATCCTTATGGAGATGTACAAAACTGTAATTATCATCGTACATTTAATTAACTTGCACTAGAATTCCCATTCTTCGTTTTTCGATCATAAATTGCATTGGTTTTTCTTGTCCATGCATACATGAGGTTTGGTTTCAGGAGATTTCTGATCTTGTATTTTTTCTTCTCTTTGCTTGCTATACGTGCTGTTCATAGCTGTTGTCCACGGTATAAGCTGTTCAGCAAAACAAGAACCTAGCATAACACTATCGGAATGTGCAAACATTATCAGTATTTACCTATCAGGTATTATGCTTAATTCGCTGTCATAAATACCCAAGTCTGCAGAAAAGCAAATGCAAAATTACAAAATACAAAATGTATCAAATGTTTACCTCTTTGATGTTTTTCCATCAGCATCGAGTAGTTAATACAAGGCCGATTTCGGCCTCTAAAGATCTTTTTCAATGAGCGTGTGAATACAGTTGCGTTTTCTAGAACTAGTTTATCCCTATCACATCTTATCTTTTAATTGGGTCTTCGGGAAGTTTCCGTTTCGTTTCCATGGTTGTCACGGTAACATGCTTTTCTCTTGGCACTTCAAAGAAGCTTATTGTAATTAGATGTGGCATTCACGAGAAACTGTTCGTGAACATCATTAAACTGTTCCATTTTCTGAAGGTTGCAAACGGTGTCTTTATAGATATATGAAACCTAGCCTTATTATATATATGTTAAAGACATTTCCGGAGCCTTTAGCTATATAGCAGGTTGTCACCCGCTTTTGTGGCCAGTGAAGTCAACTGTCATGCATGAGCATGTTACGTACTGTGGGTCTCGAAGATTCAATATTGAGATTGGAACCAACTGTCCGATCCAGTCGACAGATAATGTTGAAATTTGAAATGGCTCCCCAAAATGTTTGTAACAACATCCATGAACAATTCATGAACAAAAACGTACAGCCATTTTGACAAGGGAAGAAGTGTTAGGTCAACTTGGGGGAGTTGCCAACCATTCCATTTGACGCTGAAACAGTCCAAACTTGTTCCAGTTATTCTTTGCTATCCCCTTTCAAGAGATCAACTTCGCGGGTGCGCAGTCGATGTTCAACATAATTAGCAGACTTCCCCATCTTGGAGTCGATTCGGTAATCGAATTGCAGAATACATTAAAAAAAAACTGTTGAAAGGAGTCTAAGTTATCGCCCGCCAGCCCCCCCCCCCTCCCCTAACTAATGAAAAAAAATTCAATAAGTTAACAGTACACAGTATACAACACGTCTCCTTTTCGCATGTTAAACCTGAAGTTATCTTGAAATGTCCAACTTGTCAAAGCAACCAGAATATATGTCTAAAATACACCGTATTTTCAAAACACCTTTTAGATGGTTTCAAAGTTGAGAGAAACACAGAAAGCCAACGGGTAAAAATTTAAACGCAAAAAGGGAAGAAGAAAAAAGTAAATTTAAAATAACAAGCAATAAACTTTCCAAAAAAATTTTTCAAAACTTTCCTGGAACCAACAAAAGAAGAAAATAACAAACAAAACAAGGAAACAAAGCAAAAGCCACAGACGAGAACCATAAAGTCACGTTCAGATAGAAATTAAAAGCCTTTTGAGATGCATCGATTCTACTTATGAGGTAACGACAATTGCTTTCTACATAAGATGAATCATTCATCATTTTGTTTATGAGGTTATTATGTTCACGGTTCTCTGATTTAATATACCAAAGGCAATTGTTGTCTCTCGGTGTTAAGGTTGATCTGTTTCATCAGCTCAGTCACGTGGAAGTCATGAAACTCTAAAATGGAATCAAAGTGTAAAACTGCAGAATTTCCACAAAATATAGATTAGCGTTTGTCCGTAATTATATAACTCTCTTATGTGCACTTTACAATTCTTTATCTTGTCTATAGTTGTCAGATTTTGAAGGAGCACTAACTCCTTAAGTTAGATGACTTGGTTTTTCAAGAAACCTGGCAAGGATTTGGAAATTGAATAAATCCAACCCCGAAAGATGTACGTTGCTGTAGGTAAACAACAAAACATGCATAACATTGTATACATGAATACGGTGATGAAAGGTGTTCATGATCTCCCTTTATTCAAAATGGTGGTGGTGGTGGCGGCCTTTGATGAAAGCACTTCAGAATCAATCAGACGGTTAGTGCACCCTCCAGCTAAGGTAACCGCTATATCTTCATCAAGAGTCATCGGACCACGTGGGCCTCTATCGGAACTGACAAAAAGAGGGCCAACAGGGGGGAAAACGTCGACTCATAAAGAGTGACGAGAGACGGTGCGTCAATAGAAGTAATTCCAGGTGTCGATGAATCAAATTCCCAAATGGTTAACGACGATAGATAAGTGACCAAAACAAAAGGTGTGAATGTGGGGAGGGGGGGGGGGGGGGGGGGCTTGAAGTCAGTTTCAAAGATTCACACTTGACTGTAAAGAATCGCTAATATTTCTGTAATTCTCTGGAGTAATTTTACTGCCATATGCATTTATGACGTTATAATATACATTAACGCCTCGACGGTTATGTTTTGATGGTGATGGTGGCAGCGGTGGGGAACAACAGGGGCACAACTTTCCCATAACAGCGGTGTCTCTAGAGATGGCGAGGCGACATGTAATGTAAGCCGATGACGGTGTAGGTTCATATTCGGTGAACTATAACTGTCAATGATATAAACTGGATGACTTGCATTATCCTATAATTACATATGCTTTGCTATGGAAGTACGATGTAGGGTCGTATTTTGCCTTACGGTCATTAACGAATGCAAATTAGAGGAAAGTTTCCTTTTGTAATCTCGCATTATTTTCAAACGCGACAACCTGAGAAGGGGACAGTCTGATAAATGTACAGAAAAGTTGATGGTCACGTGATCTATTCAATGCCTAGTCCGTATTATCGACCGTTACGGAAACGTATACGGTGTTGATCAGACCACAGAGAACGTGAAAGCCTTCAGCAGCCGCTGGCGACAAGAGAAGTCCGATCGATTACCGTGGGCTACTCATGGGACGAGAGGTTGTTTGCAGTCCTTAATTTGTAGGTTTGGAGGGTGGGTGAGTGTGCATGTGCGAAGTATCCTTGTGGATGGCCGCCGTTATAACTGTTAAATGATCACGCGGGAAATGAGCATAGTACAGTGGATTCAACTCAAGGCAAAGGCATCGAAATCGTTTCATGAGTTCACGTGGTGTATACGTTGCTAAACTTGTATATACTGCAGTGTATTGACGTCCTTTATGTATTGCCCGGTGCAATATTCAATTTCATTGCGTAAACAGCGTCTAACGCGTATACATGTAATGCCATTTGTCTTTTGTAATCTTAGTCGACGGACGACTTTGCTTTGCCATCGTATAGTCAATATAGTGGTTAGTGAGCACAGTGGTTGCTTTAGCTTGATACTGCCCGCTTTCAGAATAAATATTACAAAAAGAAGAAAAAAAAGCAAATGTTTGAAATTATCGTCACTTTTGTGAATCCGCATGGAGAGGTTTTAGTCAGCTGATCTAAAATCGAGAAACTTTCGTCCTTTGCGGATAACGTATACCCCGATGTAATGTGAGCGATTGATCTTGCGCTCATCATTCTAGGTAAATCCTTCTTCTTGCAACCCTCCCACTGGCGGATCCAAGGGGGGCCAAGGGGGGCCATGGCCCCCCCAAAGGTGAGCCAAAAAGTGTTTCCGAACATCCGCTAAATCATATGATTGGAAATTAAAAAAATCGAGAGGAATAGCAGTGGTAGACTAGTCTAAACCTTTTCGTTTTCTGGTTTAAAGTTAAATGCAGAGCTCCCAATTGACCCGCAATTCGCGGGAATTAGACCCGCATTCTAACACTCAAACCCGCTGACCCGCACAAGCGTCCGAAAAAACCGCATTGTAATTGTCAAGTATACATTTGACTTAGCAACCATCATTTCTTTAGCATTTAGCATAATAGAGTATAAAACCTCCTTTACAGCATCATTTGAACCTCAAATTAGCCTATATTTCTTTTCATTGGGGCGAGCAGCGAACATTTTCATGCCACGGGAAAGAATGAATTATCACCTACTATTCAATTTATTGATGTTACACACAAAAAAATCATATTTCTCAGAAAATTTTGGGTGACAAAAGCCTTTCTAAGTGCCACCATTTTACATGTAGGCATCACCAGGATTCCAAAAAATCCCCTTATACCCCTCCCCCAGGACTGCGATGCGTGGCATGGACCAGCATTTGCCTTCTCAAGAGTTGGGAGCTATGTAAATGTATGAGCATGAGGATTTACAGTTTAACACCATTTTACAGTTACAGGCTGGTTGTAAGAAATTTATAACCTATGAGAAATAAAATTTCTTGAGAAAGATGATCCCAACTTTGTTTTATAAATATTTTAGAAAATTACACCTGGGAAACATTTTTTTTAGAAGTAAATTAACATCACCATTGTACACTTTTGTCGCACCAAATTGCATCTGAGGGCATTCAGCAATAGAAAGTTTTCCCCCTTAGACCCTCCCCCATATCACTCTAATGCCACTTTGGCCCCTCCCAAACAAAGGCTCTGGATCCGCCAGTGAACCCTCCCATCTCCTTATTCCAGTCCTCTTCCAACCCTCCACACATAATGGCCCCAATCCAGTGATGCCCAAGAAGGTCTTTATGTGAGATGAAGGCTAAAGCTATTGTTGTCATCAAACTTCATATATATCGACTATGATGATAAAGTCGTATTAAAGACAATGTTTGGTAGCCTGCTCTTCATGTGTTAACTTTGTGCTACACCCACGAAAAACAAAAACTATATATACATATACTTTATAACAATGCAGATGAGGAATTCGATAATATGAAAGGATACTGACGAAAATCGTCAAATGTATTGTGTAACGTTCAATCTGGGTTCTGTGGGAATGAACAAGTTTATGCACATGTCGTATGGATCTGTTTCAATGTATATGTTTCGTAAATGTTATTTGTCCATACATGTGCTGTACTGTCCATTTGTTTCACAGTCTAGTCAAATGCTATAACATTCGGCTCACACTTGGTGATAATTTTCCACTTGTCCGGTTATTATTTTATCGTTAATCCTTAAAACCAAATCCGTCGCATGTGTTGTTTAATGATATCAAGTCATGGAACCATGAATCGTGAATTTGCCAAAATTGACGAATTTTGAAATTCTAGTCATGCATGGCTTTGAATATCTTCAGTGTAATTAGCCCCAAACGCCGTCTCCAGAAATATGCTGAATGTTGGCTTTCGGCTATATAGTTTCTAGCTAATAAGATTGTTCATGCAGACAGTGGAAAGGGTTAGATTACACAAACAAAGTCTATCTTTAGTTCCAGGGTCCCTAGTGTGGGGAGTATACAAAATATATGCATGCAGGTGCCAACGATTTTCATAACATTCTAGAATTCTTTGAATCAACCAAGAACTAAATTTCTCGTCATATACCCTCAATAAAATAGGGACTGCATGCATCATATAGAACCCTATTCACAATTCCTTCTCACTGATTTGTTGAATTGTTGTTGCGTCGCTTCATTTTTATCGTATTATTTCGTTTTGTAGTGGGGCCCAGCTCGTTCTTTTTGCTCATAATTGGTGTTTGTTTTTGACGTTCCTCACATGTTGTTATTTATCTCTCACTTACTGAATGAGTTTAAACGACATGGCAGGAAGAGCCCGGCAAAGAAAGAAAACCCAGTTCGACTACAAAAGAGAAGACATAACCTGCTTCGGCACCTCGTCGTTCCCGTCAGTTGACACTAAGTGGAAACAAATTCGCCTCCGTACTAGAAGAGAAATTCCCTTTTTTCGTTTTCACCGGTCGTTACTCCCGTCCAAATTACGTCCATCAAAGCATTGCCTTTGAGGCGTTAATCGATGGCTTTTTTAAATCATGAGCCGTGGGATCCATCATGAACGGGGGAAAATCAGCTGCGAAAACAATAAAGATTGCCACAGCAACACTGTTAGGCAACATGTTAGCAACGCATACATAAACATGATTTTGTACACGAATAGCTCTAGCCTAATGTTATTTAGTTACCCAACATTCGTCCCTTTTTCTTGATGTAGCTGCGAGGTTAGTTATGGTTGATGGAGCTAGGATGAGTGACGGCTTAAGTATGTACCTTGTTTTCATTCTTAACGTACTTGTTAACATTGGTGTAAAATTATTCATATGGTAAATATTTATAACGAAATCTGATTCCATGTAAAAGGCTTGCTTTTTTCACGTCAGTGACATAACAACTTTATTCAATATACGCATGTCACTTTAACATTAGGCATGGAAAGTATATAGATCGAAAGTATATAGGAAAGTATATGATTGAAATGTGAAAGCATTTCTGAATTACACACCTTTTTAAAGGGATATGCATGGTCGGTTGGTCATCTTACTTTGGTTTTGCTATAAGTGCATTGGATAAGTATAATAGGAGAGCCTTGTGAAACAACTTGTTGGTATCTTATAAGCAATGTTGCTGTATTTACAAGGTTGGCAGAACAATCGTTTTCTTGTATATAAAACGTGACGTCATGGCATATCGTCGTCACATGTCACGTGAAAAGTAAGTCTTCCACGTGTTTGAAGCATCGTTGATGACAATGAAGTACGTGCGCAAGGCCTCATTTATTGTAACTTATACCTTTATCATACACCTTATTACATTAAACAACGTCACAAAGTAAAAAGTGAAGTATCCTTGTCACAACTGTTCGAAATCGGTTATGCTATGTAGCAGGATATTGCTCGAAAAGGCAGATTCTACCACGTATAAACCGCTCCCATTTCCTTACACTTTTGTAATGTAATGTAATGTAATGTAATGTAAATAAAATCTTATATAGCGCACTACGCGCGATGCATCTGTGCGCTTTACAAACAATCTAGAATAAACAATGACATAAAACAGTAAATACATAAAACAGTAAATACATATACCATATACAGATATATACAGGAATATGAGATCGAAAAACGATTAAAAGCACTGGTGAAGAGAAAAGCGATAAAACAGATCGACTACAAAATCTACAATTTGAATGCAAAAAAATGAAAATTCCAATTGAAGCTAGAAACAAAAACCAACACGTAAGAACAACATAAAATCTAAAAAAAAATCCTAGAAACCCTCATAATAGTGCTCTTGAAAGAGATGCGTTTCAGGTGTGACTTGAAGGAGGTGAAGTCGTTCGATCATAGTGGAGTGATGGCAGTGGTGACAAGTTCGTAGTAGTTTTCAGGTTAAGAAATTCCTTCATTATAAGATACAGAAGTAAAGCGCTACGTTATTCAAACATGAAAAGCATGCATATTTTCTTGTGCATGATACCTTGGCCAATATTCGTAACACTTTTCCATGCAATTCCCTACCTGCACCCAACCCCTAGCCTTATCCGTTCCACCTCCCCTACCGCCACTTTCGGCTTCGCTCTAAGTGATTTTTGGTCTGAAACCGCAAAGTTATTGTTACCCTTCTGGCGACATCCTAATTATTGCCCCAAAATCCCAAAATATGGGGTACCTTGTGAAACATACGCAAAGATATATAGTTATTATTATTCTGTTTTCGACTTTGAGATAACATTATGAGTCTTTCGATTCCTGTGTATCTGTCACTTCACAAGAGGAGACTTTGCTTAGAGCTCTCCAGTTTCCATAATTCGACGAGCAGATAGCTGTTTTGGATTCAAACAAATATATAACTACGGTATTTTTAATAGTAACCAAATAGTGCATTTGATGTATGCATTACATGAAAAGTGAGCTGGATATGTTGTAAACTCAGCACTAAACATTGCGATAGCAATCATGTGATCCCTTTACATATGTCCTTCATTTAGACACACACTCCGGGGATTAGGACACTTGATCTATCGGGAGAATTTTCAGACGGAGTTTGCTCTATCAGTGATGTATATCTTGGACTTCATATATGATGATGGAAGCAGAATATTGACTATTGGGTCCCTGTATTTGTACCGTTAATATCATTGTTCTCTGTAATCACGTGATGTTATATTATACACAAACGTTTATGAAAGAAAAGAGCGGGTCTATCCTGGCAACAATATAATGTTATATTTAGTCAGTCATAATCGCATCAGGAATGTTGGATATACTTCGTGAACTGGTATCGAAGTATGATCATATATGTGCGATGACTTTTTTTCCGAAGGTGTAAATTGTTCACCACAAAATTTAGTTTTAACTTTATGAAACGTGACAATTATCACTATATACGTTTTGATGAAATTTTCTATGTGACAGACAATAGAAAGGATAAAATAATATTACAAATTACCGAACACATAAATAAGCTGCTGTAAGATGGGTATTTTAAGTATGGGGCACATTGTTGTTTCCGAAGTGTATGGAGACGACGGTTAATCGATTCCACAAATTGTTTTTCGGGTACAGAAGTTTTCGTTCTAACACATACCGGTGTACTCCTTTACGGTAAAATCCTATATCAAACAGATCGTCATCGCATGCGATGCGATGTTGTTAATATTTTCTTATACCACTCGTCTGACTCTGGTAGCTCTCTTCAAACTGCATGACCATCGAGCTATACTACCGAATTAATTTACTAATTTGATTTGCGTTGTGTATGGATTTTGTCAAGAAACCGAGGTTTCTTCACGCTTTTAATTTAAGCGCACTCTCTTTCTCTCTCCCTCTCGTTAAGTAAGATTTGTCACCTCGATCACTGTACGTGTGACGTGCCGCTAGTATATACGTCTTATCCTCCACTGTGTTATACCTGTTCGTCAAAACCCCTCTCGCCGAACGGAGTAACAATTGAATGAGGTCTATTCGTTGTTTTGTTTTCTTTGCGTAGTTGTCGCGCCAGCCAACATGATGACGGTAAATCAACTGAATTGAAAAAAGTCAATTTGTCATGTGAATTTATTACCCTGATTATAAACGTTGATGTATAACAAGTTTGAAAACCAAACAAAAGTGTATATAGTATTAAGGTGGCCGAGGCCCATTGGCAGGGATGTTTGGTGACGTCATGCATTAAATAGGGGCTCCCTACCATCTACGATGAGTTCATAATACTATTAATAGTCATATGCAGCCTACTGAAGACTTATGTTATGTAAACAGACAAATACCAACTTCAAATTGATATGATATTGTGAAGTAGTGAACGTTCTTCTTTTATTTTATCTTTTGTCATTAATTCTAAAAGAGCTTAAGCTAACGATATTTTATTGACACAACAATGTTTGAGTTCTCATGTAACATGTGGTTATCGACCATTCCTTAACTGCGTTTGGTTTCAGTTTTGAAACAAAATCAATAACCGAGCGAACCGCGTATCCATCGAAACACTTTCCTGTGTTTGTGTTTTATCCATTTGCAAGACTTAAGTGATTCGTTTAGCCTGAGCACACTCCATTCCAGACAGTAAAGAGGACCTGTTTCCGTTCTTTGTCGCTAACTTACTAAATAATTGATATTTCATTGTCTTATTATTGCAGGAACAATTTCATGGAAATAATATAGTCCACGCCTACATACTTACGAATGGAAATAGCATGAGACACTTGAATGGAAAATAAGGGCTTTAATGCATATAAAATTTCTTCAATTGATTGCACATATTAGTAAAACCACATTGTTAAAAACTACATGTTTTAACCGACATCAAAGACTAAGACATATATACTAAGAAAGCCAAATATTGAAAGCGTTTAGCCTATATTTAGGTATCTTCAGAAGATGAACATGCTTTTATTGGGTAGCTTGTGTTTCATATAAGTCATTGAACTATATTACTGTGGAAGATGACATATGATTTCGAACAACTATAGAAGGCCGTCAATATCTTGGTTTAATCGACAAGTAATGTGACGCATTGGATTATTTGAGTACTAAAGAAAGTGTCAATAATTCGCTTCAAAATTTATTCGCCTTGTTTTGCAGACAGACAGTACACATTCTGTCTCATCTATGGTTCATTGTGGGCTTAAATAATAATTTCGTTTGGACTAAGTTATATTCTTCGATCATTGTCTTCGATTTCTAGGGCAAATTTAGATGTGTGGCCCCTTCCCACGATGTGTTTCGTGGAACTAGTTAATAGCGGTAGATGTAGACATCGAAATATTGTTTTCGTCGTTTTTTACGTTATGTTTTAAAGATAACTCGATGTTATAACAAAAATATTATCCAAAAATTAAAAATAGGAATGATCAGAAATCGTGAAAATGTAAACTGTCCACGTTACAATGCTTGTCATCTACCTAGGCAATCGTATAACGTCTGCAGTTAGGCTACTGATACTGTGAATATGGTAGCCTACTGATAGCCCTAGCTGCTATATTGTTACTATGTTAGGCTACGTCGCACTTGTCTTACTTTACTTTGCAAGTTTTGGTGAAATATTTATCAAAACACCTAAGCCAAGAGTGGAATCCCTTGATCTGTCCTTAGACAAAATGGACTTGTCAGTCTTTCATCTGCTGAATTAAACTTTCAAATGGGAGAGAACCCATAACACTTAATGATCTTCTTGAGTAGCCTACCCTTATTGATTTATCATTGCATCATTTTGTATGTATTGTCAGTTCCAACACTACCGAGTGGCAGACAATCATTAAGTTATTTTCATTTCTTTTTGTATTTCAGAGAGAAAAAGCCAAAGATATGGGAAGAGTTTCAGTTAGGAATCAACAGATATGAAGTTTATTCTTTTAATAGTTCCGTAATAGATGATCTGCTGAGATATTTGGGTGGAACAAACATAAAAAATGTTGGTGAGTAACTTAGTAATATTACATTTATTTAAAGTTATATTTTTTTGGCAGATAGGGGACCTTTACTAGGAGGCCTAGATTAAACCAATAAAAGGGACAAATAAATACTAACACAGTGGCCTCCTTCTTCTTCTTCTCCTTCCAGGAAGTCCAGATACTCTAAATGTATGTGTTGGACATGTAGCCTACACAGCTTTTGTTAAATTGTTCCAAGATAATCACAGCTTCAGTTGTAACATTAGTGTAAGTGAACATTCGCATTGGACCCGTGCACACTACATAGTAAAACATATTGCATCATAGTCAAAGCAGCCTTGTGTTGTGATGATATCAATGATAACTTTGTTTAATTCGATGCTCTTACTACTGTACTGTGCATGTGTACATGGTATCACATAAAAATTGTGTAATACATATGTACCTATATTGATATAGACACAACAGTTGCCATTTTAAAATTTAAAATTCTAACAACTGCTTTAAATTCTAATTCCAATTTATACAGCCTATGTGAAAACAACTACTAAAAACTGTTAATTTAGTCAAAGGAGGGGACATCTAGTTTGTACATGTATTCTAGCACTGCCATGAACATATTACCCATTTAAAGGAGGTAAACAGCACACTTAAATGCATGCCCGAATTTATGGAAATTCCATGTGCAAAGTAAAAGTTCGAACTCAGGACATTACATGTACAAGTACAAATCTCTGTCATTCTCTAGTAATCTGATGAAAATTTGATAGAATATCACACAGATGAAGGATGAAACCAAGTCATAAAACAAATGCAGCCGACAATCATACAGAATTGCAAAATAGCTATGTTGCACTCACAGTCACCATGTGAGGAAAATTCCAGTACCTTCTTTAGGTTAATGGGATGTTAGTGAACATGAACTTTGCCTTAATGGGAGATTTTCTGACATCATATCCTTTCCCATCAATCTTGAGGTCTGCAAAATATTTTAGTCTTCCCTTAAAGTGTACCTCGAGTTGTTTAAATCCACTTCTGAAGAACGGTACCTGGTATTTTAATCAACTCTCTATTTATTAGTCTTCATATAGTGCTAGCTTGATGTGTGGGAAATACAGCTTTACAGAATTAATGGTCCATCCTCGGTTCAGTGAATTGCTCATCCAGCCGTTACGTTTGTGTTGAAAACGTGTATGAAATGCTGGCATTTACTCATTTCTACAGTCATCTCAGAAAGTTAAGGAGAATGTCTTTCAATGATACAATGTAATTGTCAAAAAATATTATTTTGAGGTAGTTTAAGAAGAAATGGTTGCATGATCTTTTTCCCCATTTGAATTGCATTTAAACTATCTATTGGAGAGAAGGAAGGTCAGTTTTTTGTCATTTTGTTACTTAAATTTACTTAAAACTCACTTTTTTTCTTTTTGGGAATTTCACTGTAAATCTATATGATTTTTAAATTATTCCTTCGTTTATATATTTATATATTTTTTATATTATTATTTAAGCTGTGTCAATTTTATTCTTCATATTCATATTTTAAGGGTTTTGTCATTTTGTTGTCATTGTAAAGGGCTCTTGAACATGCTTTAGCATGAAAAGAGCGGTATATAAACTTGGTAAATAATAATAATATTAGTCCCATATTTATAGAAAACCGCATGAAATTGCCACAAATGGTCTAGGGTATATTATAGGCCCTCTGAGTCCTATTTAAGCCACTGCTAGTAGTGTGGAATAAGTGATTCTTTCAAGACTTTACTGTTTATTCCATATAACTGTTTGAATCAATCACTTTAAAAATTGCAAAGAAATACAGTACTTCTGTTCTGAAATATTGCTTTGATAAAAATTTTAACCACTTTCTGCCAAAACACTTATTAAACATTGCTCCACTTTGGCATCCATTAATGAAATGAACTCACTCATGAAAATACAAGGAAATTGTTTGCTCGATGCAATTTTGGACAAATTTGTTTGCTCATAAATGAAAATTGGCAAATATCATCAGGGTCTTTATTCCTCAAGAAAGAAGTGATGACATTCACTTAAAATAATAACAAGTAGCAGAAAAGAGCCTTCAAATTAAGTTTGAAACATATATAACAGAGCAATTTTTTTGATGGTAGTCCTGTAGTCCGATCAAGATAACCAAATTAATGTTTGGAGAACCAAAATCAACTTTGGTGGTAGTTGTTTACATCAAAATCAACTTGCATACCCCCAAAATAACAAATAGCTATCACCCCACCCCCCCCAATATTACAGTGACATACTTGTTATTACTGTTACCTTTTTTGCTACCTTTTTCGGACAACCAAAATATGAACCCTGGCTGTCCCAGGGACAACCAGATAAAAAAAACAAGTTTGCCCTTTATAGGGTATTTTAGTGAAAAAAGAAATACATCAATAATTTGTATTCTCTTAACAGCAATATTATATTATCAATCTTTTTCTCCCTCACCCCCCCCCCCCTGCTATTTATAAATAAATGATTAGTTGCTCAAGTTTCATTACAAAATGTAAATAAAAGCTTTTGTTAATTTGCATTCAAATCAGCGACCATAGCTTCATTTTACCCCCTCACATGTGGTAACTCTTCATTAATGTAACAATAGTGGGCACCACAGTTGTTGGATTTGGATGGACCCATAATTACTACTAAGTGTTAATGTTCAATATACAGTATTAGTGGGGAAAATGTTCAATATACAGTATTAGTGGGGAAGAAATGTGACTGTGGTGTATAAATTTAGTAGCACTTTCATTTCCCATGATAAATTTGAGGTTCATGAAATTTGTTATGATAATACTGTATCCTTGAAATTGGGGAAAGGAGGTTTGGAGTAGGAGGGAGGGGTGACTATGTGTGCACAAACTGCTATGCAACTTCATTAAATTTAACATTTTTAACTGGATCCTGTCATTTTTAGATATCAGTTAAATTACTCACTATAAATCAGTTGTAATCACAGTATCAGTAATACTTGGGGAGGGGGGTGGGGGTGGGGGTTGGCCTAATTGTTCTAAAGACTGACAACCCAATAAACAAACCTGCTGCTTTAAGAAACAAAACTTCATGCACACAGTTGACATCTTCCAGATGTGTGCTCTGTCATTTCTCCATCATGTCAACTTTATCTATCCTGCTGGGATGATTCTGTGAAGGAGTTGGCTAAAATTCATGGGCCCCATTAACAGTTTGAGAGTGTTCATGTAATGTTAAAGGTGACGGCTATTGAGAGGAGCCATGTTACAAAGCGCCCTGTCTGCCTCTATCCTCAAGAGTCTAAAAGCTGTATTAGTCTGACATAAAGAGCTTCTCTGGTGCGGTCCTCTTGAGTGGGATTGAAACTGAAGTATATTTGTAACAGCAAAAGAGTCTTTCCCATGGTTCTCTCTTTTCATTCAAGGCTTCAGAGATTTTATCTCGATATCAGTTTAAAGGTGCACGCCATGATGTTTGAAGTAATTTACGGTAGTCTTTTGTTTGTTGTTGCTTTCATTTAACCATGAAAGTATGAAACTAAAAATACCATGAACATTGTTGATTTTGACAGACAAGAGTCAATCCTCAGGGTATATCCTAATTAATGTTGCGGCCCTACTCACTGGAATTCCTTGGCCCCATACAAATTAAGGTTTCTTCGTCTCAGACATTTTAATCTTATCTTCTGAAATAATTAAATCAAGTGTTCATCAAGCAGCAAGCAGCATGAAAATAGCTGAAAAGCCCTTATTTGACCGCTCCAGTAATAAATTGGTGTATAGTTGGTATAAATGCCTCTCTCTGACAAACTGTTTAATTTAAACAGAGTATACCTGCTCTTTTAAAGATTGTAACAGTTACAGAGATGATACACTAAGATGTGGTAAACCTTATAAGTCTGACAAAAGAAAGATATTAAGATCAACAATGCACTTGGCACATTATTATGGCCAAAGAGATAATTTTCAATTGAGCTTGAAAGCTAAATGGTAATATGCTCTATATCTGATCCTTGAAACTTGTCTTGACTTATTAAGGGAGGATGATCAATTGAGGTGGGATGCTAGTGGAATTATCGAGCGTTTACACACTTGATCCCCGACTTAATATTGTGTTTCCAAAACCGTGAATAATTCACTCGATTTTTCAATTTATGTTCACATTGGACATTTCGTGTGCGATCAGACCGCGAGCTGGCGACCAACAGACAGGAAGTTACAAAGAACAAAGCAAGTCATGATGATGTTACCACATGTACATAACTTTAGTTCTATGCACCCTTGTATCAGATACAAGTAGGGTGCGGCAAAGACATGTGACATGCCATCATGATCTTGGTTCAACGTGATCCATCTCGCTTTCACACTTGTCATATTGATCTCGAGCTCTGGATATTGACCTCAACCTCAACCTCTCCCCCCATACTAAGGAACTTCAATCCCAGCAGAGGATCAGATCTGGATCAGATTTCCTGCTTGAGATCTTTTTTAAAAACACCTGTAATGGTAATTGAGTTTTCAGCTACATGTATGATCAAGTACCAGGGATAATTGGTCTTGCATATCTGGGCTGTGTAAAAGGAGATTGGTTTTAAGGTGAGAATGGGAGTGACCGGTTGTTGCACCCGTAGTCACTAGGATCAAACTCCTGCAATTCAAACTCCTTATTTAACTCTCAAACCGAGCATGACATTTTATCTTTTTTCATGCATCCTTGATGGATGCAGGTTAAAACAGGATTAGCCATTATTCTTACAGTTTATGTAAACTGTTTTTGTTGCCATAATGATTTCAAAGTTAATCGCAATGATTACGTAATCAAAGCACATTTATTGGAAAGCAGAACGAATATTTTTGCCGAAGATAATGGAATAAAATTGTAGCAAAACAATTTTTAATTTTGTCTCAGAAATATGAAACCAGATGACGGGAATGGGCCCTACAGTAGATGTAAAAAGCTACATCCTTTCAATATTAAAATTTATTCCTTTTGTAACCGACCTATCTTGGGAGGAACTGCTGTACTTGTCTAGGAAAAGTAGTTGATTTGGGTGACTGGTCAAGCATCCAGAAGTATGAGCAGGGTGTTATTAAACTTGCAGTTGAGTACAGAATACAGTTTCCTCTTTTATTTCCAGTTTAAGATTATAACACTTGAATGACACCTCTTCTAAAAAAAAAATGGATTTCTTTTCTCATTTATTATGCAAGAAGAAAGTCGGCTGTCTATTAAAGTCACTTAAGGCTCCACTCTTGTGTAAAAACATTGTCCTCTTGTCACCCCCTCCCCCACCCCCCTGTCTCCCATTATCACTCTCTCTTTGGTTTATGCATGGAAGGGACTTCTTGAGGATCTAGGCAAGGTAGAGATTTGGGAATTAGCCTCTTTGCAGCATGGGCTCAAACAAAGAATAAGGAATACTTTTAATTTGAAGCCATGACAATTTACATGTCACACACTGCTTCCATGACTTTAATAAACAGTTAGAAAATATGACCAGCCTTTTCTTTAAAAATTGTTTTTTAAAGCAGTTATCAGGAAAACTACTGAGTTCATATAATGCCTGACATTTTGGGTTAATGTCCATTCCTTATTTGTACTTTTTAATATTAGAACAGGTGTGCATTTGTTTTGTCCCAGAATGATACTGTAGCCATGTCTGTACGGTATAAAGCTATACAGGATAGAAATTTATTTTGGACTCATTGATGTAGTACGTACTGTAGTTTGTGTGTGCATCAACGCAATATAAATATCTAGTGATTGAATTATTAACCCCGAGTAAAAGTCAAAGGAGGAGAGAAGAATTTATGCATTCTCTGCATAGTATAGCGCTTGAAGGTTAAATATTTGAATTATGTTTTCTTTTTGGAGGTGTGGAGGCTTCTTTATTTTTGACGTGCTCGTATATTTTGATGAACATTCCATTTCAAGAAACACTCCGTTTATATGTTGACACCAAATTAATGCTTGCTGAAAATGTCGAAAAAAATCTATATAGTAGCCAGGATGGCCAGTGTTTCAGTGATGCAACCACTCAAAATGTAGGCCAGATCGGATGATAAAATTTGCTGTTATTTTATGACAATTGACCCTTTGTGTGGGTAGGAATTTTGTGGGTTGGCAATTCCACGCAATTGCATGATGGGGGGGTCTCTTGGATGAACATTAGGAGTGAAACATGTTTAACCAATTCCCAACATTTTTAGCAATAGTCCTATATTCAACATGAAATGGTTGATGATAACAATATTCTTTGGGGGAATGTAACAATTTTTCAACTACTCTTTCTCTAAATTAGTACCTAGCCAAATACACAACAAAATCGCTATTTGTATGATTTTCCTCCTACCAATGAAATTTGAAAAATGCTAAATTTGTCATATTAACTGGGAAAGCTGGTGGTATACTTAGTCTGCATGCCTTCAAAATATGATGTATCAGATGGGTTAGAAAGGCAGCTAACCAACTTTAGTTTCAGGCTACAGCCACTGCATCTTGAGCATGTAGCAGTCTTTACAAAGGTGCTGGCATACTTGCTCAGCATGAATGAGGCCCAAGAACGTATAGCTAAGTTATTAATACTTTGGAATATACCGGTATGGTTTGTACGATACTTAGATACACAAAGCAAACACTAACGTCAAATTGGAACCTAAAACATATGGAGTGAAGTTCTGAGACAACAACTTTACATAAATTTATCTCATGTTGACCATACATCTTTCTTCGTTTCTAATGGAAGCCCCAAAACTCCTGTAAGTGTGAAATCAATGGTTGGTAAATAAATGAACAGTGTGGCAGTGCTTATGATGCCTCCCTCCTTTTAACTTCACCCTTTACCACATCCCATCCCCCACCCATCCCCCACTCCTGCCCAGTTTGTGTTTTATACTTGCCAAATTGGATTTCATCAACTTGTGTTCCTTCAGGAGTCACAGACTGCAGAGTTTCAATTTTGCCGTTTACAAAGTCTGGCTCCAAACTGCGGGTGTAACTATATTATTCCAATAATATTTTACCACCCAGTGTCAGACAAAACTACAAGGATAAATATGTTAAGATCATTAATGTTACTATATTTCTCAAACCGTTCACTTTCTTTGGTCTAGCGAATATGAGTTCATAAGTTTCCTTTCCCTTGATAAAAGGAATAACGTAAAAACTGTTAAACAACTATGCTGCATTTAGAGAAAGGCTGGATCTCGAGTGAGATACAATAATTAAATTAGGTAAGTGATTGGAGTAAATGTTTGGTTTTGCAGGGCATTTCCAGCAAAACTAGCTCTTCGTCAGTGCATGATCACCGAAAGTGACAAGGAGTAGCAGGAATTGAAACCATTTTATAGAGAAGAGTGTCGGCATGGTTGTGAAGTCAATGCGACTTACTGATTTCTGCTGAATTGATAATTTTAATTTTAATCCGATATCGTCGTAATTTCAAAGGAATTGTTTTGGTTTATCTGGGACGACAAATTGTTTCTGATGTTAAAACTGAATGTTACCATGGTCTTTAGGTTTAGTTTCCAGAAATTTCCTTTTCCTTTTCCTTTTCTAGAAATATATATATCTAGATATATTCTAGATATATATTTATGTATTTCCCATATGTTTGCATTATATTGAGACTTTTCTATAGTGACTATTGTGTAAGTTATGTAATGTACCTAGATCATTATTATACCCTGTTACATTCATAGCCTATTATGTGCATTATTGCAACTCACAGTTTTTCTTGGATGTCAATTTTATACTGCGTTTCACACTTTGCTAAAAACTAGCCTGGAGCGTTTGAATTTTCTTTAGAAGAATCATATCTTATCTTTTTCCTTTCTTTTGCGATCCACTGATTTACAAGCTAAGTATCTTGATAGCGTTGGATTCATATATCAAGTTGTTACTTGGCTATAAACAGAGATAAAAATAATAAGATTTTTTATATATATTTGTCGTTATTATCATTTGTGACATTTTGCATTGCAGATGAGAAGTCCGGGGGAACACAAGTTAAATTATCGTTGAAGTTTCTGGATGGAGGTGAAGCCTTAATGAAACCTTGGAGGTGAGAATAATAATAATCCAGCCATTGATTGTATCATGGATGCATAAAAGGTTTAAAGGGTGTGAATACTCATGCACAAAGAAAAGTCTCATGCCGGTAATCTGACCTAGTTTCGAATGAGGTGTAACAGAAGTGTTAGACACCACCATCGATCCCAGAAAATACACACACAGCTTGCTACCGTC
>KN882788.1:74745-101123 GCA_000934455.1 Apostichopus parvimensis
AACTTTGTCAATAAGCTTCCACACAAAGTTATCACTGTGTGTAATTAATAAGGTCCTTTGTTTCCTAATTTTTACAAACCTCTAAAGTTAATGCTTGGATCAGACCTGATCTGTAGGTGAGAGTCCCTGCATTTCTTTGAAGAAAATAACAGACTATATTTTCAGGCACCTTAGTACCTTTACATTTCATTAGCAACTGTCAGTTTAATATTTAAAATTAGGTCTTAGGATACTTTGTAAAGAAATGTTACGTACCTTATTTCCCTACCTACAATATTCCCGAACTCATTCCATTCCAATGTATGTTTATGTTTTTTTTTAACTCTAGCCTACCTTTTCACTAATTTTACCAATTTTACTCATTCTCTGTGCTTTTGGCTTTTGGTTAACAAAGCATCCCTTAGTTCACACATATCATAAATATGCTGTCGATATATAAATGCACAAACGGTGATAAGCGACACCTTCAGAACATCTCGTTCACCTCGATAATTCTTTCTCGGCCAAGTTTTCTTAATGTTCAACCGCTTCCTCTACGCTGATTTTGAAGAGAGAACCGGGGAGTCTCGGAGGGAACGAAAGCAGTCTCCTCTGCAGCTTGCTGTTTTAAGGTCGTTAACAGCGTCTTTAGTTTGACGTGCCAAAATTCTGAAGTTAAGAGAGAAGAAAAGCATCTTTCATCCAGTCAAAAATTATGGCAGATGAGGCTCTTGTCCCTTGTGGATTCGTCGAACGGAAGAACCATCAACGAGCACGCTTTCGCTGTCAATTGCATATGCAAAATAACTGTTCGTTTACAAGGCAAGAAATGAATGGCAAGTTAAAAGACAGGTTTGGGGTCAAATGACAAAAAATTTGTAAAAATTTCAGTCAATTTGTTATTAAAGTGGGGGAGCACATCTCAGTCACTACATAACAAAACTGATGACAGGAAAAATATTGAAGGAAGAAAGAGAGGATTTGGGACAAAATTGGCTGCAGAGGTGATTACATTTATCACATATTGACAGCAGTTTGTTGAATCTTGTGTCAAAAGCTGCCCCAGAGAAAGAATTTCTCAGCTCTAAAGAAACCAATGGTACAAGATATGGTGATTTTTCCGGTTGTGTGCTTCTGGCTGTTACAAAGAAAATATGAATTAAGGCAAGAGTTCTGGATTGACAAGGTGCATTTCTTTGATAAACATCATAATTAGCAATGCATGTACACCAACATCATTAGCTATGCATGTACACAGACATCATTAGCTATGCATCTACATTGACATCATTAGCTATGATATCTTCAATGACATCATTAGCTATGCATCTACACTGACATCACTAGCACTGACATCACTAGCACTGACATCATAAGCTATGCATCTTCACTGACATCATTAGCTAATTATGCATCTACATTGACATCATTAGCTATGCATCTACACTGACATCATTAGCTATATTCATCTACATTGACATCATTAGCACCGACAACTTGCAGTCGTAGTGTTGAGAGTGGCGCAGAGTGTGTGTGCCACCTCTTTTAACACTTAAAGGGTGTGAAGACTCGTGCAAAAAGAAACATCTAATGCCGGTAATCTGACCTAGTTTCGAATGAGGTGTAACTGAAGTGTTAGACACCACCATCGATCCCAGAAAATATACACACAGCTTGCTACCATTGGTAATTAGGCACTAGTGAACAGTCAGTACATACAGCTGCGGTCAATACCCACAGCATAGTGTACAAACGAACAGCGATGGACATCTCAGGTCCAGCTAAAGATAACAAGGTATCACGTTTCATTACTGTCTGCATTTTGTAGCGACACGAACAAAACGTCACTTGCAAGCAACGGAAAGTTAACTTTTTCAGATGGCCGCACGCGGTTTGGGGCGAGTCTTCAATGGCTTTAATATGAAAGAAGATATATACTGTAGGTACAGCATCCCATATCTCGATCAGAGTAGACATTCATCACAAACAGAGTAAGACAGAATTATATACCTATCCCATCCCCATCCCTGTCCCTCCCCCCCCCCCCCCCCTCCAAATAAAAATAGTATCGAAAAATAACAGATTTATTTGTAGCCAATGATCCTCAGTTTCTATAGTAGATAAATGCCACTGCAGTTCAGTACTTAGTCTGTACTCTGTATTGCAATCTGGGCATACACTATTGAGTATTTTTCCTTGCAAAATTAACATAAACGACTCTAACGTAATTTCCCTTTTTAGTGACCTTTTTTTTTTAGTGGGGATATTTTGAGATATAATTGCCTCACGTGTCTTTTCGTTTCGCTCAATAAATTGGCATATCGGCCTGATCCCATGGTAATAAAAAACATCGGTTCAGAGAATAAATATGCAAATATGGCTAGGCTAGGCTTTCTGTACACTTATTTGGAGTATCAAGTATTGTAGACTTCTTAATGCACAAATTCCATCCGATTGGAGTAATTCTTCTCACTAATATTTATAGTAAATTTTATCCTTTGCATGAAGCCAAGTTATAATTTTTGGAGAAAGCAAATATCATTGAAGAATTAAATTATGTTTCTTTGAGTTAATTCCCAATGTTTACCCATGATGCCTTCCTTCAATTTATATTTTCAATATTCTTTTCCATACTGTTAGGAAATTTTAATTTATTTCAATATGTCATAAATTATAAAAAGTCCTCCATCTACAATGCATATAGCATTATGCAGTTTTTCAAAGAATTCTCGATGCAACCTGGCTCTGACATTCAAGAGTAGAAGAGAAACTCTCCTTAGGACTTTAGGTTTTTATAGTAGATTTTTTCATTCAACGTGACGTCGTAGCCAATAAACCAACTCATTCCAGGTGTCGACTCCTGTCAAGTAGGACGACAGATACGGTTGCTATTACTAATAAGATTAAATTCAAAGACTCTTGCGCCCACGGCAACGATCTTGGGAGAAACGCTTTACCGCAGCATATACTCGCGAATGTGCAAAAAGTCATGAAAATGTTTGTGGTGAATGCAATTTTGCTTTTCGCCTTTTGTGTTTGTGTGTTGGTGTATCAAATCAATCGTGTCATAGCCCTGTACATACACAGTAGTAAGTGTGATATTTCTGACGTCTTGAACGGATATAAAATGGAGTCTCGGCGTTTGGTTATTTTCAAGCAATGTCTCTCGTCTCTTGATTGATTGTCACACAGTCAAGAATGAGTAAAAGCACTATAAGCCGTATTCATGATATATATGAAGTGTGTGCACATATTATTGAATGTGGTTTTGTGTGGACCATTTTATCAAGTATAGTAGTAGTGAATTAAGCCTATAAATAGTCTTACAATGAAGTATTGATTTGTTACTTACTGTGTGTAGTAACATTGTATTGACATTGTTTGGACATGCCTCTACATATACTTTTCACTGTAAAGTCAAACTGGCTAACAACATTTTGACATTTAAAAGAAACCAAGCTCTCCCCCCCCCCTCCATCTCCCCCACCCCTCCCCTCCCTCTCCCATGGTGCTATTTTCATGGTATATGATGTTGTTAATGTTTTGGTTACATCTTTGTGGTGCATTTATGGTGTGTGCTAAACAAGACAGTTGGCTGTTTTCTCTGATTGCATTAAGACAATGTGTATTGGTGTATTGATGGTGCAGCTAGGTGTGTGCAAGGTATATGGTCATTGTGCCTGTGATGTTTTGTTATCATAGTGTGTGTTCTAAGTGAGAGAGTGAGTGGTGTATTAATGGTGTATGATTTAGATAGTTATGTGTTGTTTAGCAATGGAGCATCTAGTCTAGATGCTAAGTGGTTACTATAAGTTAGCATCATATTGATGGTGTATGCAGTGTGTTAGATGATCTGTTTTGATCTGTTATAGCCTACCAATGGAATATCAGACATGCATATATATTTAAGCTGTTGTGAATGTATTGATATGTGAATGCAGTGTATAAAGACAGCACTCTGGGTTGTGTCCATGCATGATGTATACTTGGTATGTGAGACAATTACCATGTGTTGAACATACATGTATACATTCAAAAGCTATGGTGTATTGATGGTGTAAACATCACAGCATATGTTTCCATAATCTCAGACTGATCACTTACAAAACTGAAATCAATATATATTGAAAAAAAAATATGAAACAAGCATACTTAAGAATCCCAAACTATAAAGAACTGTCTGGTCTATGTACTTCCTAATTCCTCTGTGTTTGTTATATATTGTGAGTGATACATCATTTGAATAAATTTAAAAAAAAATTGGTCCAAAGCAAATAATATCTGACGTGTACATGATGCCTATTTTCATGCATGCATGCCAATTAACAGCTTACTGTATAGTATAACAGGAGAAAGAGGACAGAGGTGTATGTATGACTGCAGTTAACTATATACTTGCATCCTTGTCTTCATAATACTATATAACATTAAAATACTTGTAAATTAGTGAAAAATTGTTACCAAATTTATCACTTTTATTGATATTGAAATTTCACATGTAAGCTGATGTTGTTGATGATGTTTTTTAACGATCTAATATTCTTCACTGAACTGTTGGTATTTATTCATAATTCTCAAATTTCACAATGATATTAATAAATATATAACAGCTGTTGCACACAAGTTCTAACCTGATTTAAAGCATTTCCAAGAATTTTGAACTCTTAAAATGGTTGCCTCTTTTTAAAGCAGCATTTTGCGTTTGGTCGCCGTTTTCTACTTTTTTGACATGTCCCTCGAGTTTTTTACATATATCAATCACAAAACAGCAAACTAAGATATCAGCCAAGTTTTTCCCTGCCAAAATCGTTAATTGGCGAATAATTAAGGATAATTGCAGAGAATGAGAAAAGTATCCACGACAAAATTCCACATTTAAAATTAATCGCATACCGTACCCCAAACCCACTAGTTTGAATTCAACCAATCAGAGATGCAGGTTTAGTTATGAGCCGTTGCTAAAAGTAGATTCAAGACTTTGCATTGGTACAACCAGGGAGTTGTTATGGAACTCCCTGGTACAACTGCCATATAGACTGTACACAAATCAAGCTTGGTGTTGTATTACGTATTGGTCAATGAAGTTTGTAGTGTTTAAATATTCATATTATGGGTGAGGTTAATTGGGATCCCAATGGAAAATATCTTGGAGAAAAACAAAGTTGAAAGTTGCAAATTTTTCGACATTTATGCCACCATTTGAAGGTAAGATTTAAATAGATAAGCTAGTTATGTATGTCGTTATGGCATCTAGTGGAGTCAGTGAGGTTGAGAAATATCATAGAAAAGGACGCAAAATGCTGCTTTAAGTCTTTGGTTAAGTTTGTTAATACCAAGCGATACAGCGGACAACGATTCGATGCTCCTTCGTTTACGTGTGTTAATTACACCCTCCCCTTTGTTGCCATGCAGAGTTTTGCCTGTAGCTATGCAAAAAAAAAAGATGTAAAATAATTATTTCCAAAAACGATTTTCATGCATTTATACCGATGTGAGCTGTCGCTGGAAACTTGTAAAGAACAGTTAAAGTTGATCTTAATCCGGACCTTGGAAATTTAACCAGTAGTGAATCCAGGGTTTTAGAATGGCTATAAGTACTGTAAGTACAGTCACCTATTACCAACCATCTATAATTATTATATTTTTCATGCATACAGTAAAAATATAGATATTATGTATTATCCTTCACGCTGTTTATTCTTCTATATATTCCATGCAATTTTTGGTCGTATAAAATCTTGTATATAAAACTAACAAATATTGCAGAGTTATTGCTAAAGAAACAACTAGCACTTCTGTTCATTGTGAGACACAAATATTAATAATAACCTTTGTGTAATTATTTTGTAATCTATTCTTTTTGGAGGTTTATAACTATAGTCTGTGTTTGTGTGGTGTGGTGAGGTTATTATGACTAATAATAAAGGTACTGTATCAATAGAGGTATAATATGTAAAATTTATATATTTGTGAAATATTTGTGATATCAGAGATCTGATCAATGTGTGGTAGCTATAAATGGGTCTATGCATTGGGAATAATTTATCCAACTGGTAACACATCGCAAAATGTAATGCAACATGGACTGTAAGGTGCCATACAAGTCCAAAGATGTATAAATTAGCAGATTTTTTTTTACACAACAACGTAATATTTGTTAAAATAAACTACATTCAACACCCGCAAAACTGCTACACAATTATTTGAACGCAAACTTAAATATTCCCAGTTCTCTAGATGATATATTCTTCAACATGTTATTGTTTTCTGAATGTCTAGATCTCAAGCGTTTTATCTCAGTCTTCTGATCTAACCCACGTCAATGTGGAGAACATTGGTGAAATGCCGAGAGGGAGGAGCTAGGTGTCATGCCTGTTTTGATTGACTCAATAGATTTGAAGCCTAAATGTTCAAAGCATGTACTGTCTATGTAGGTCTTTGTTTACCTAGGTTAAAGCGTAATACATTGACTCAAGCAGTGGTCTTTGAAATTCTTATAAAGTTGTTTGTTTTGCTTTCATCTTTGTAAGCTTTTGTAAGTCTTGGTGCTGTTAGACAGTTCCTTAACTTTGCCAGGAATTTTGTGACTCTCAAAAACCTGGAGATAGAACAGTTTGTAAACTTAACCTTTTCCATTTTAAGTAATTATGTTTCTTCATTAGCGCATTCTTTTGATTTCCCAAGTGTACCAATTTAACAAAAGTTATTAATGATTTCAACTTCCTCGCATTTATAGAATTTGTCTATTTTCTTCTCTTTTTGCTCTTTCTCTCTCTCTCTCTCCGCCTAAAATTTTCTTCCTGATATTTCTTCAAACAGAATATTCTCATTTTAATTTTTACTGTTCTAGTAAATATATTACTGCAGTTTTCCTCTCTCCTAACTGTCTCTGTTTCATTCTTTCATTCTTTGTTTTGGTTATCCAACTATGAGTCCAGAGTGTTTAGTTATTCCCTGGTGGAATTGTGTGGCAAAATATTTTGTAAAAATCAGTAATATGAGAATTCCACAACTTGCATATTGTTAATTGGATTTTTAATAATAAAAAAAAAACACATTTTGAATTGATTCTAATTAACCACTTAAGTTAATTAAAGTGATATATATTGTTTCCTGCAAAATTTGATGGACTAAATAATAAACTTTAAGCTGGTTTAGAATATAACTTTGAGGAATTAAAAAATAGAAAAACAAATTTCCATCCTACTAACTTTTTAAAGTTTGCAATAGGTTACTACTGATATGCTACCTCTGTCTTGCTTACATGTATGTGACTCTGATTACCATTGTTAAAGCAAAGTATTTGTTGTTAAGCTGGGTGGTAGAGAGGGTCCTCACGTACCCCTCCCCCCCCCCCCACCAATCCTCCAATTTGGCAAAACCCTATAGATGGGTCCATTTTTCACAAGATTATCTTAAAATTGTTTTTTTATCCACATATACTCTACCCTTCTCCATATGTAACCTCCCTCGATGAGACCTCTTGTGTGTTAATACAACAGTGGATGATTATTTCAAATGTAGGCTACTACCATTGTAAATAATGGGAGTGGGGGGGGGGGCTTAGTATAATATTATGTCTGGATACATACTTTACAGTATCTAGCATTCTTCCTGGTACTAAGAGGGATAAGAGGATGCCAGGATGTGGAAAAAATCTATACAGATAACAATTGCTATACAATATTAAGTATTCTTATAATATTATTGTCTGTACATGACAATTACTAGCCAGTGGTATGTGTCAAGTTGGTGCAAGTATGGCCTCAGGTACATTACATATCAGGCCCCCCCCCCCTGCCCTCATGATCACCAACAGGGAGTTGAGGTTTGAAGCCATTTGGCGTACAATATTGCCATTAATACCAACTGTACTACTATTGAGTCAAACTATGCGCATAGATAAAAAAAATTTGTGCATTAAAACAACCATGACCTTAAAGACCTAAACGCTGATCCCAGGATAAACTCAACCTTCGTTTACTTACAATAGTCTGGAGTCTGATTCTCTTTCTATATATTTTAATCACTGCATGGATTTGAGTCACAGGGTGGGTCCACATCAGTTCCGTTCTAATGTAAACAGGGCTTGTGACTTGTAATCTATCAAACTGAACCTTATTCTGATTCTAGTCTATGCACTTAAAGCAATTATAATATCAGCTCTGTAGGAAAAGTAGTTCACCAATGTTCTGTATGATCCACCCTTCTCCCCCTCCCTTGGTCTTCACTCTGTCCCTGATACCGTCATATCTAGTAACAATGAAGTACGTCGTCTCCCTCAATGCGTTTATCTTTAAACTGTGTAGACAGCTCTGCCCGGCAGTGACGGTGAGATGATATTTACTACACGTGAATAACACGTCGTCGGTTCAGCTGTATATTTATCATAAATCCACGTACGGCTTACACCTTCCTCGACTTTAAAGTATACAAACGTGTTAAACTTTATTTTCGGGTAGCTTCCTGACGACATTAATGATACTGGAAAGCTCTTTCAAAATTCAAACATAGCTATTATCAAAACTCATTCAAAGTATTTTAAAAGTTAAACCAAAAAAAAGGGAGGCTTGAATGAGCATGCCTAGTAACAAAATCTGATTTTATGATGTATTTACACATCTTGCTACTGGGAAAGGAAAAAGGTTACAATTTTATTGAAAGATTAAAGGGGCTGGTACAGTAAAGGAGGGTGCATTTTTGTCCCCTTGTTCGGCTCTATCGTGTGGAGCTATGCGTAAATTTGTACTGGTAAAAGAAACTCTTTAAGGTAAAAGTCCATACTGAAAAGGGTATATGGATATGCTAATGAGTGAATTCAACCAGTTAATTATGCATAATCGGTCTGTCTCCCATCTTTACAACTTGTTTGAACCACTTAAAAAACTACCAAAATTTAATCACTTGGGAAATCTTTAGAGAGTAGTCCATTAATCTGTGATATTACATGAGGATAACACAAATACATTGTTGCTTTTACTGTTATATCCCCTTATCAAAGTGATGTATGAGTATAATATAGGACTCATGAATGCCAAATTAGCACGAATATTAAATATTGAAAGCATGCAATTAATCCTATTTCATATGGAAAACCTGAAGCTATTGATTTTTTTGCGATGTTGGCATAAGCTTTGACACCTTTATTAAAATTGTTTCCTTTGCATCGCAGCCTTTTGGCAAAGATCACGTTTCAAATTTCCTTTCCGCATATTATCGCAAATTGCACTCTCGTGTAGGACTCGGGGGTCGCGATGCAATCACTTTCCCATAATGCTGATGATGTGTGCTTCTTGTTTCAAGGTTCTGCCTTGAGGGAAGGGGAGGGGAGGGTGAGGGGGTATGAACTTTTACAACGAATGTGGGAAAGAAAAGATGTATGATTTTAAAACGAAAAGTAGTCACAACATACACTGGACTGTTACAAGAAATGCTAGATTACCTTTAAGCTTATATAACATTAATGTTACTTCACTCTGCTAAGATCTTGCTTGAAAAACTAGATTTGGGGCGTAAAAATGCAAAGATTTACAATGAAAAAGAAATATTTTATACTAAATGTGATGATGATGATGGGACATGAAATAAACCATAATTTAAGTCATTTGGAGTGGGCTGAACTACATAGATCTCCTGGTTAGATTGTGTAGTGTTTTAATGAAAGGATATTCCACTGGCAGGCATTTTGACATTTATATATGGAAAAGAACAATATTCCATACTGGTAGCTTGAAAATATCAAGTTTGGGTGAACGACATTTGTGCTAGAGTTTCTTGCCTTTAACAGAGGTTATGTCAAACTATGAACATCGTCGTGTGCAGTAATTATATTAAATATACATAACACTTAAGTAAAAGAAAAATAAAGTTTAAAAAAAATATGAAATTTTCTTAGCAATCACTATAAAGCCGATTTTCATTGTTGTTGTTTTCTCTCTTGACAGAGTGCCTAGAGATTACGAAACGCTTCCTGATCATTTTTACTTCTCCGACATTGAGAGACACAATGCTGAAATCGCCGCTTTCCATTTAGACAGGTACGTCAGTCAAATAATTCAGTTTTTGCTGAATTCATCTAATATCTTCGTCTCCTTGTGATTGGGCCCGGCATTTATAATTACCTGGAGTAATATGAACAATATAACTTTGTGTCTTTATGTTTGGTAACCAAGACAACTGTATTGTGCATCCTCATCAGCTGATCATGAAACACCGGTCCAGATGTTTAGTTATAAGATAACCTTGTCCTCTAAAACAACCTTCTTCTCTATCCATTTTTTTCAAATTTGACCGATAATCCTTCAGTCAATGAGTACTTTGTAGTATCGTCATCCAATTTATTTGAATTTTCTTAATTCACGTAGGAAAGGGGACCAAAATCCAAACTCATGGCAGATAAAATCCTATTTATTTTCACAATTTCTTGTTGTTTGGTTGTTTTTTTTTATCAGTGGACTGTTCCCTGAGGTGCTCTAGTATTTATTTCCCAGCTCAATTTGTTATTATTCCCCATTTTCTGTTTCTCCCAGACGTGATGGGAATTAATTTAAAGACTGACGTATGTAGCCCTCTCTATAACTCACTACACTTCACCATTGTCAAATCACGAATGACAACTGCCCCGTTGTTTACGTGATAGAATGTGATAACAGTTTGGACTGCCCAAGTAATTGGTTTTACGAGAATTTGCAGAATCCTGGAAGAGGCATGAATGGAGTGGCATGGCGACTGAATCTCACAAAGTCATCCTGAAGAGCTCTTAGGAAATTCCTCTCATCAGACTTTTAAGTTTATATGATGTAAACATTGTCGCTGATGAGGCAAATCTGTATATCCGTGCATATAGGGCCTGGACCTCGTCCTCGACGAGAAAATTAATTTGAGCTACGACACTTCCTCGTAGGATTTTATTATAGTAAGGAGGTAAAGTTGGTTATTTGTTCTTGGAGTCGAGAGAAGGACTTAACATTTACTTGAAGTATCACCGGCAATTCAAGTGATTTGAAATGAATACAGAGGCCATCTTACAGCTATGAGAGAAGAACATCAATCTTTTGTAGTTTTTATAGTTGAATGATAAAGTTTACTTGAAAATTGTTTTTTGAGTAGCTGCTTAATTGTTTATGAAAAAGTGTGGTGCCCATTGATAAATTGAAGTGCACCACACCTGTAACAGCCGTGAAAAGTTAATAAAGAAAGATTCAAACTGTAGTTTTTACAGATCTCTGGTTTTAAAATGAGCAGCATAGTGGAAACACTTGATTGAACCATCCTAGCTGCCCCTAATTACCAGAATAGATTGTTGGAAATTAGATGCCATAAATGTTTTTTTTGAAGAAATAATAAAAGATAGATTTAAATAAAGCTGATACAGATAGAACAAGCTATGGCAATGAGTGTTGGATATGAAGTTTCATTTACAGCCTCTTTCTAATATTGTAGTTTGGATCATATATGTTTTTATTCGCATTTTTGTAGTGTCTTGTTTGTTTTAACAAAAACAACATTTTAATTTTGTATCACAATTCCATCCCTTAAGGACAATTTTTTTAAAATACAACAGTCATATTTACCCAAACCAAAAACCTGAAAAAATTTGTTGATCGTTTACAAAATGTCCAAAGCAGCATTGTTGCTCCCCCCCTCCCATATGTTTACTCTTTTTTATAACACACATCTGCAGCCACTGATTCACCATAACAAATACCTGTGAAATTGTTTCAAGGTTGCCTCCGTGAGTCTGACATACGTTATTGTAAAATCAATTTAAATTTTTTTGCCTCAAACTTCGTTTGACACAAATTTCATTTGGGCTTGTTACTCCATGCTTCAATCAGACTTGCTTTTACCCTTGGTGCAAGATATCTGACCATGAACACCTAATTGAACATCAGGTATTTACAAAGATAGCAGCTGCTCTTTCAACTTGATAATATTAATTTTCTTGTTTTAATTTTCTAGCGGCAAGGCAATATATTTATGATTGGGTTTTTGTCGCTCAATATTTTTCCTTTTTTTTCTTTTTTCTTTTTTTTTTCTTTTTCTTGTTTTGGTGAAGAGTCCTGCATACAGACTCTTTACTTGTGCTCTCTGGGCAAATCCTTGATGAAAATTTGAAGGTGGAATAGTTATCAGCCAAGACTCTCATGAATGACTAATATGGATCATGAATATTCAGTAGCAAAAGCTATTATAATATTAATTGGAAAAAAATGAAAGTTGACAAGAATATTTATTCATTTCTGAATTTCTCTCTAATTTAATAATTACAGATATATTGCAGATAAGTTTACAGATAAGATAAGATAATTACAGATAAGTTACAGATAATTACAGATAATTACAGATAATTACAGATAAGTACAGATAATTACAGATAAGTTACAGATAATTACAGATAAGTACAGATAATTACAGATAAGTACAGATAATTACAGATAAGTACAGAAAAGTTTGTGAATAATGTTTGCTTGTTCTGCTCTCTGTCATCTAGTTTGGTTGCTAAAAAAAAACAAACGTGGATAGTTTTATGATTTTTTCTATTCTCCTGTACCTATATGATCTCTCAAAGAACTAATGTCAGCTTAGAGTGATAGTTTTGTGAGGAGAGTTACTCTCCAAACAACTTTATTTCTCTGACGTTTACAGAAGTAAGATGTCAAAATATTGACATTTTACAGCAACGATTTCAACCTCTTCAATGTTGGTTAAGTTTCTTAATAAAGCCAATTTGGATGGTTTTGTTTATGTTAATTGTTTGAGGGTCAACAAGGACAGCTATTTTCTGTCCAGGTTCTTTCATTCGTTAAGCGAGCACCGTGAAGTGTTGACAGTTGACCTCTGGGATATTTGTTGGTTTTAGCACTCTGCATCTAATTGTTTGCAAATTATGAAAGTTTTGCTTAGAGGGACACCAAGATACCAATGTCAACACACTAAGTAATAGTAAAATTGATTATGAAAACTGACATGTCTCGATTATGTCAAATTACTCTGGAATAGTGGTTGCAAACATTTTCAGAATGGCTCTTTCAAAAGAAAGGGTGTGTTGACCCGAAGTGGGTCAGTGGGGGTGCAGTGCTAAAATGTTATCAAGTTTACAGGCTGGTTAGATTTCTATGAAATGTAATGTCTTCTAAAAGGCGGCCTTAAATGTGCTGGTTAATGTAAAGGGGACCTGACTGTTTTCTACAAGAAGCATAAACTTGATTAGATAAGAAACGAATGGTAAATTGACTCATCGGTGGCAACATTTCATAGTTATTCAAAGTTATTCAACAAAATCGATACGGGTACTTAAACACTTTTATCTCTTCTTTTCTTCTCGGCAGAATTTTAGACTTTAGGAGGGTTCCTCCCGTGGCCGGACGGTGGTTTAATTTATCTTCTGATGTTTACATACGAGCAGATGAATCATTACGAAAAACATTCTTTAGGTCTCCAGGTTGGTGCCATATATAAGAGAAGAGTCAATTTATGTTGAATGGTGTTAACAATGGTGTTAACAATGGTGTTAGCAATGGTGTCATATAGTGCACAGATTTGAGATGTGGGGAGGGGACTCATGGCTTATCAGCAGTACTCATCACATCATTAGAGGCACTCATGTCATCAGTGGCACCCATGACATCATTGGTGGCATCCATGATATCATCAGAGACACCCATGACATCATCAGTGGAACTATGACATCATCAGTGGCACTATGACATCATCAGTGGCACTATGACATCATCAGTTGCACCCATGACATCATCAGTGGCACTAATATCCATCAGATGCAAAATCTCAACAAGAGTGGTATTTATAAGACCAGCATTGATGGAATATGTTCAATATCATTGACAAGATTTCTTTTACTGGCAGATCAAGTGAAAGTTTCTATTCATAATTATAATTGGGTTACCTGAAACAGAAAGTAACAATGAAAACTGGTTCTTTGAAGACATTTTCTGATATCATATTTCTGCAGTACTACCTAGTATTTGGATTAATAGGTAGAATACCTTACAACTCTGCTCAGCGGCGATGGAGAACTAGTTTGTCGCAAATTTCACGGAAAGACGAAATAAACTCGGTACACCCATATATTTCTAATAAAGAGAGAATTAAACTTGTATTTGACATCAAAAAGCACTTAGGACTAGAGGTAAAAATTTGGATGAGCTAAAGGCATAAATTGAACTTTATGATTCAGTTTGATTCCCAGCACACTTATCTGCTCTATTTGTTCCAAACTGTCAAGAACTAAGTTCAAATCTTCTGCTTGAGCGACCATGTGAAAAGTAGTTAGCATCAAACTTCAAAGGTATTTGAGAAACCATGCTCTTATGAACACACCAGGCCATCGAAAAGTCGGTCGGTCACGTAGGTAAAACGAGATTGCGGAAACGGATGTCACACTATTCTGGTCAACTGTCGGAGGTATAAGTTAAGAAATTGCAGACTTTGAAATGTAACTTTCATCAGTGTTCAATTTAGTGTTTAATGATTATGAAACAATGAGGGTAACATCACGTCAAGACAGGGAGTACTTGTGAGTGCGTCCTACTTTCTATGCTCAAATACTGCCCTCTTTGCCCTTCATCTGCCAAACTGTAAAATAAATTAAAGTGACTCATTAAAATTGTCATAGAGGTTACCTTGGACAGGTGTGTATATACCTTGGTGCCTAGATACTTACGCATACCTGAAGTGGACCTAGTTTTGTGTTATATAATTGCATTATCAAACTGTCCTACTTGTCTGTAAACCTTTTCCAATCCCGAACCCTAAAGACTGTATTTCTCTCCTAGGACACATTCAATTAGTTGAGTAGAATAATGTAAGTCAAACCACTACATTTTGTCTGCGGCATTCTAGCTTCTTTTTCTTTTAAATTTCTCCCCCTACTCTCCGTAAATTTTTTTCTCTGAAAATAACAAATTGAATGGATTCCCTCACGTCTGTTCTGTCCCGAAGAATTAGGGATTATTCTGGCAGTTTGAATGTTGTCATGGAGATTCCGTTGATGGACCAAATACATCTGTAAGGTGTATATGACACAAGGGAAATTCAGCAGATTTTATGGCATTGAAAGAAAGCAAAGGTAAAAGAAAAATATAAATAGGCGGCTAGCAGAGTTAGAATAGTAAAAACCAAATACCGGGGTAAGTCATTTGTAGATAGAGGGCGACAAGCAGGAGACAAAAGCAGTTTGATTGTTATGAAAGTGTGCCTGTTGTCCAACCCAAAAAAGCTGTTTAGCTAGTTTAATCGTCATGCCTTTAGCTTAATCCTTGCCAAAGCACCACTCCCCCTCCCTCCCAATCCCCCCCTTCCCCGCTCTCACTCCCTTCAACCATCCCCTCACTAGTAGCACTACTGAATAACAAACAATAATGAACATCCATCTTTCGTAGCGGAATTATTAAAAGAAAACAAAGCATCCTTTCAGATGCAGATGATGGACTTTTCTTTTAATGTATGTAATTGTCAAATTAGTTTAATAACAAAAGCTCATGGTTCAAGTATTCCATCAGCACTGTTTTGTTCCTGTAGTTGTGATCTATTTAATACCCTTCAGATGCAACATGCTGCTGCCTTCCATGTTTGGTTGACTTCATTTCTCTCATCACCATTGTAGACAAATTGATTTCAAAAATTGAACTGTGTGATTAAGCCTCAATAGCTGTTTCTTGTTCTTTTATTTCTTTCTTTTCTTCTTTTTCTTTATCAAGGGTCGTCGTTGTTAAAATGAATTTGTGATTGCATCGGTTGTTCATAAGTCAGTACTTCATCGCGTTGCTTCCTGTAGTTGCGTGCAGGCACAAGGGTTTATGGAGACAGCCCATAGATAGTTTAGTTTAATGAGTCTGTAATGTTTGATTGTGAATGAACAGCACAGCAAAATATGTGCTATATGCAGCAAGATTATGAGCAAACTGTACAGTGAAGGAAGTTTTGCAAACAGTTTGTATTAATCATAAACAGAAACATAATCATTTAAATTTTGAATGAATTGTTGATGATTTGTTGAAGACCAAGCCAGTTTTATAATCCTAGTCTGTTTCGGTGGGGAACAGACCGCCCTAATTAGCAATGTGGATTGACACACAGTAACATTCACAGAGAATAAATGAAACTTTAACACTGGAAAAGAGAGCTTTGTTAACATTTTGTTACAATTTCAAGATGTCATGATGTGATCATGTCGCAAATCATTCATGAATCTAACAACGTTCTCTTGCCTTCCTGGTGCTACAACAGAAGCTCCTCAAGATGCATTGATAGATTGAGGTAGTCTTGGTGAAATTTTGTGTGTGTGTGGGGGAGGAGGTATTGGCTGGTTTCCTTTTGAATACTGTTGTTTTATAAATGAAAGTTAACAAACATTATTTGTAAATTGATATATTTTTACATTTCTAAATCGGTCTCTTACAACCCTTGCAGCCAATAACCTCTGCTTTGTTGGGCATTGCTCTTACTACTGCGAATCGGAGACTGCTGTCTGCGGCAAGCCTGACACAATAGAGGGCAGTGTTGCAGCCTACCTCCCAGCCTTTAAGCTTTCACCACGGAAGACCTGGAAACATCCGTGGAGAAGATCTTATAGCAAACACAAATCAGCAATGTGAGTAACAATGATTGAATAATCAGGCCAAAATATCTTCATCTTCTGGAAGATAATCCTCTTCGGACTTTTTTCGAAGGACGATGATCGAGGCCTGAAGCAACATTTTGTAGGTCTTAACTGTATGTCTTATTGTCGCTGAAGATGAAAAATCTTCTCTGAAATCTCATTATTTCGAAGGAGATGGTAGCATGTACGACTTGTAAGTGATACCAGATCAGTTTGCTGGTATTTTGAGCAGCATCTTATTCTGGCCCTGAATTTGATCAAGTTCAGATATTATCTGGTACTAAACACTCATAGTAATACAGTGCATTTGCTTCACAAGCCAATATTTATTTCAAATATTGAACAAATTGTCCCAAAATATTTAGTGTGTTTGCTTCCCACTCACACCCCCCCCCCCTTTTTTTCCTCCCCTATTTCCCTATTTTCTTATTTTTTATCTTCCAAGTGTTGAAACTAATTTAGACAAAAGTGTCTCAGAAAATGCAAGTTCCCAGTTTGAAATAAAACCGTTAAGTTATTAACGATGAGTTAACGATGAGTTGACATTAATGTAGTAGGTCAAAAGCAGCTGAATGTCTCAGATGATCAATCAAAGTCATGTCGTGAATAATAAATGTTAAGTTTGGCCAAGATGAACAGAAATGTTTTGTGGGACTGAAATAACTCATGCACTGTAAAAGCAAGTTAAGGGTAACTTTAGTACACTAGGCCAACATATTAGGTTAGTCTTATTATTGTTGTATGAAACCATGGAAAAATGGCACAGTGGTGGCGCTATGCCATTTTACATGAACCTACTCAGTACATGCTATTGGCACAGCAAGTTTGAACTTTTTAACAGTGGAAGTACAGTACCTAACTTAGTAAGGTTTTCCTAATGGACAGATTTATGGGTAAGCCACTCAGAATAGCTACTGGACTGACTATAAAAATTTGTCTCGAAAAGATAGCCCTTTTTAAATGATTGAAATGGGGATCTACATTTGAACATTATTGCTGACAATGACACAAAAACTGTTGTAAAAGAATACATATTTTAATTTACGAAATGAATATCTTTATAGTTTCAATACATTTCACAAGTGTTCATAGTAGAATGATAAAGTTTTTCTTTATATTAGGATCGAATTTAGTGTTTCACTACAGAGTCTCTTTCAGGCTTTAAGCTGTCTAGTTCTGAAAATCAGTAAAATCACAGTATTATTTGATATCTCTTTCAGAGAATAATTATGTCACAAATCCATTTTTTTCAAAATTAGATTGGATGAATGCTAGCCCCTTACACTTGCTTTTAATTTCAATTATTTTCAAATACACAGAATATAATCAAATAGCAAAGACTAATTATTATGTATTGCATAACAAAATTTTATACAAAATAACAATACACACACAATTAGGTTGTATACAGGCATATATGTTATGACATAAACACACTTAAAAGCCTCAGGATTTCTGCACAAAGGCTAAACACTTAATTATAGTCGCTGTGCTGAAGTCATTAAAGATATCAAATATAATCAGAGATTTTGTGCTTTACAATTTTGTTATGTTTAATATTTATACTAGCAAAGCAGACATAATAATTTTGCATTGTGAGTCTGACTAAGATGTCTAATTTTGCTGGTACTAGTATTAGGTTCTTACTTCCAAACCAGAAAGTAGATAGCTCTGCCAGTGATGTACGAGTATGAATAGCTTGCATTTAGTTTTATGGTGGAAACAATAATAAAATTCATTGGTATATTTTAAAGAGATATAAAGCAAAATGAAGAAAGATGAGAAGGGAGAAATTTAAGCCGATGGTGATGGTCTTTTTTATGTTTGCGTGTAGGAAGATGCAGTATCAAGTGTCATAATAGTTATAACTAAAGGCTGTTTTTGTTTAGAAAAGAGAAAACATCAAAATAGATTTTTGTGTCCATGTGGTAAAAGTTTTGGAAATAATACCATGGGCCTACCAATATCATCACAATTTAAGGACAGTTTGTTATGTTTGATTTGTTAACTTTCTGTTCAAACAATGAAGATTGAGTCAAACTTTAAAGCAGTGAATGCTTAGTCTAGGTCTGAATTAAGTTGTTAGTCTTCTGTAGAGGTTTGAAGCAGTAGTTATGTGGGTTACAGCCCACGAGACCGAAGGTCCGCGAGACCAAAGGTCCGCGAGACCGAAATTAAAAAAGTCCGCGACACCGAAGGTCTTCGAGACCGAGGTCCGCGACACCGAAACTATTACAAGGCCTATAATAGTGGTAAGACAAATATAACTATCGGTAATATTACCTTGATAAAGCGCGTAATTAAAAAGAATTTACAGCCATTTCTTTTCATAGTGGATACCAGTGACTTATACGCAAGGGGGCTAAGAGGGCTTGCATTGATACTACGCCTCCACCAGTGGCGTAACCAGAGGGGATTGCAGGGGGCGACAGCCCCCGATCTCAAAAGTTTAGCTCCCCCCCTCCCCTACTGCCCCAAATGAAATATGATAATACAATATAACAATTACATATAGCGATACCCTATTTTAAACAATATTGCCCCCCTTGTCATGCATCTCTTCAACCCGCTCTGAAGCCCCTCTAATGAAAAAGTCTAGTTACGCCTATCGATGGACCATGCATAGACCATCGGTCTTGCGGACCATGCGGAAATTTGGTCTCGCCGACCTTCGGTCTCGCGGACCTTTGGTCTCGTGGAATTCCCCCGTTATGTACCAGTTCCACTACAAGTCTTTGTGTCATGACTATGTCATACAGATTTGCCAACTGTCTCAAACTAAACCAGAAGGCTCTCGGTTTTAAGGCAGTTCTCATGGTCTAGGTCTGGTTTATGTTTATAGTATTCTGTAGAAGTTTGATGCAGTATATCTATAGTAATGGACCAGTTCCACTACAAGTCTTTTTATCATGAATGTGTGATATAGATTTGCCAACTCTACAAATTTAAACCAGAATGCTTCTAGTGTTTAAGGCAATTCTCATGGTCTCCCATTTTCAAGTGATGTGCTAATCTCCTGGCTAAGTTTTTTCTTGCAATCAGAAATGGGCAGCTCATATGTCTTTTGCTATGTTAGTAGCAAGGAGAAACCCACATTGTGTTTAGGGAAAGAATTATGTGAAATGCTTTTGCCATTGTGTTCTGGAGCACAAAGGTTATCATGACAATTCATTTTACTGAGGCTATGTTACTTCAGAGGTGAAATGTAAAAGCCACCAAAAAATATTCTATATTACTTTGATATCTTGTTTCAGTTGGATAATGCTCAATTCTCTCTGTTTTTTTTACCAATCAACCAAAATTTTGTGATGGAAAATGTAACATATTGTACTCATTCTACAGTATTGTATTTTACACCACCCTTTAGCAACCACAATATGTCCTGTTATTGTAACCACCAACCTACCCTAAGAAGCATGGGGCTGTGGTCACTCTTAGGAATGTTTGTATATGACGCATGTTAGTAGAAGTAGTTAAGAACAATGAGTGTGTATAATGAGACACTCTAAATACAGAAGTCAAAGCTATAACAACTCCTCTTTGAATCATCTCTTGTATAATTATCAACAAGAATATTACAGAAAATTGTAATTCTCATGATATTTATTTAAAAAAAGGTTAAAGGTGTAGTCGAAGATGAACGTACGGAGGGTCTGTATTATATGCCAAGATTTTATATATTTTGTGAAATGGAAATCAAAAACGTCCGACATGAGAATTGTTAAGGACCAGTTCAACTGTGTATGTCTTTATGTCATTTCCCATGCCGAGGTCTTTTTTTTTGTTTTTTTTTTGGTATCCTCTGGAATCAAATCATTGTTATTCTTACTAACAATGAAAATATTGCTGAAACTTCTTTCTTACATCTGTAGTAAATATTCCCCTTTCTTGGGACATGCCTATCTTTAAAATAAGTACTAAAAGTTAATTGTCTTTTCAACTCTGTTTGTATACATCAGGTGGGAACACGATCTAACATACTGTACCCGTGTGGTGATGCGCAGACACCCTTACAACTCAGGGAGACGATTACTTGATCTTATGGATATGTCTGTGTTTGACTTTCTCATCGGTAAGACACCAGACCTCAAATATTTTAATCTGAGTTGGGAAGGGGGATGGGCTGTGGGGGGGGGGGTATGTGAGGGAAATGGCTTATAACTATTAAATATGTTAACAATGGAGTTTTTCTGCAGTTTGCTGGTCACAGAAAAGAAAAAATATGTATTTGAATCTATTTCACTGCAAAGTCTATAGAAGTTGAAGTCTTATTTTCAATCTTTCAAAGCCGCATATTGCACGTATTGGCTAAGTAATTATAACGTAATTAGATATGCCTCGATCCAAATATAACAACCAATTGATTACTCTAGATTACAAAGTTATCAATAATTTAATCCAATATTTACAGAATTGTGGTGACCCAGATATTAAAGTTCATTGCAATACCGCCTTATACTCAATTTCATCATTTGCATTCTAACAGGTATCTGATCTTTCCCTATGTAGCAAACTCAATACAAACAGCAAATTTAAACTTGATTACTTGACCGTAATTCTCTGTCACTTTTGTTTTGACTTTTTCATAAACTTCAAAGCTGTTGTGGGGAGTCTTACTAGTCAGTTCTTTACCTCTGTTCTAACATCTTTCATATCTTAAAGCTTGCCTGAAATAAATTTCATAGCACAACTAATAACGGTTTAGATTATTCCAAAAACGTATTATTTCAGTGAACTTTGCTCACATGTATTTAAAAAAAGAGGAATTTACTTCATCTTTATGGGAATCCTAAGCTGGCATTTTCATAGCAGTGAAACTCTCTCTGGTCTTGTCAGTACACATGAACACAGACTATTTATGCAGTTTGTTGCAGTCATTGAGATAGACAATGCTTTCCTTGCCAAATCATGAATAAGGGCTGCTTTGCAAAACAAATATGGATAATTTAGGCTAGGCTAACAGCATTTCGTCCGCATACATGAAAACCCTACTCTGCCCGCAATATCTCGGGCAGGACTTCATCCATTAAGGGAGAATAGATACCTGGTTGAAAGCAAGTGTTAGGTCAGAAAACCTCACACAGTAATAACAAGTTCAGCAAGCAAGCTGTGTATGGTGATGAAACATTTTTAAGCCAGCAGTTGCTTTAAAGGAGTGTTGCAGTTTAGGATTTCCGGAGTGATGACTGAAAGCAGCACATGAAGCTGACTTTGAATGTCGTCCAATAAGTTGTATACTGCATTTGTAAATGTATTAGTAATATTGCCAATAAAATTCTCAGGTGGCAGTCTACTTCAAATAAAGGCAAACTTCTGGACAAATTTTAAGATGCTCTAAAGGGTTATTGACTAAACAATTTGAAAAAAAAGAAAAACATTTTTATTGTTCAAGGATTTCTTATTTTGCCATTTTGTAAGAGGTTATAAATTTATCGAGAGCATTCACAGAGTTGACTCCATTCTCTCAGTCTCTCTCTCACTTCAAAATATCAAGTTTATTTGAACTTCTTTTTATGTTTTTTGTAGGAAATATGGACCGTCATCATTATGAAACCTTTGAGCATTTTGGTAATTTTACATATCCTATCCACCTGGACCACGGCAGAGCGTAAGTAACCTGAACAATTTGCAAATTTAAAATCTTTATTTATCTTCGTGGGTCTTTTATTTACTTTGTTCTTCTTAGTTTACTAGAATGGATTTTTATAAAGTCCACCTTTATAGCCAACAGCCAAAGTGCTGTCGGTCTGAAATATGTATTATTCTGAAGTTCATTTCCATCGCATGCCACTCTCGAATGGCGACTGGAGGTACTGCAGTCTGAAGAGGAAAAAATAGCCTATGTATTTGTTTGGTTGTTGTTGTTGTTTGTTTGTTTGTTTTTTCTTCCTTCCATTTATAATGCCCCTATTTTGGCCCTCAGAGAATGAAATTGTGCCATTTGACAGTCTAACATTTTAACAGGCAAGTTTAATACAACATTTTCAGTGGGTCCTTACTAACCTTATCTCCCTCCTTAATATGTACGTGATGCTGGCAGACTTGATCTCTAAGATGACCTTTGTCCCCCCCCCCCTCCTCCTCCCCTTCCCCCTTCTGTACCTCTTCCAGGCACTCTGAAGTAGTTGGTGTTTTCTCTACACGAATAACTTCGGTCACGTGGTTGGTGTGCGCTTCGATCTTAGAGTTTAAGTAAAGTGACCTGTAACCAAGGATTCAGGTGAAAGAACGAACGAACAAACGAATAAAACAAAAGCAAAGAACGGAATGATGGATTTGTTCTTGATCTCAGCCTTTTGCATGACTTAAGAGAAGGAAAGTAACCAGAATCTACATGCCTTGAAATAGACCCCCTTGTATTGATACTTTTGTGCTTGGTGACCTTAATTGTGTTAGCAACCCTCCAGTAGCAGATGCTGTGGCCTGGGGAAGGTACTAAGAGAAGAGGTAGACACCTGTGGCCTGGGGAAGGCATTAAAGGACGAGGTAGACTCCTGTTGCCTGGTGAATGTATTAAGAGAAGAGGTAGACTCCTGTGGCCTGGGAAGGTACTAAGAGAAGATGTAGACTCCTGTGGCCTGGGGAAGGTACTAAGAGAAGAGGTGTCCTCCTGTGGCCTGGTGAAGTATTAAGAGAAGAGGTAGACTCCTGTGGCCTGGTGAAGGTATTAAGAGAAGAGGTAGACTCCTGTGGCCTGGGGAAGGTACTAAGAGAAGAGGTAGACTCCTGTGGCCTGGTGAAGGCATTAAGAGAAGAGGTAGACTCCTGTGGCCTGGTGAAGGTACTAAGAGAAGAGGTATCCTCATCCCCATGGAGAAATATTTATATGATGAAGGTTGCTAATAGTTTTAAAATGATGTTAATATTTTGCAACTTTTGAAGTACTGTAATTAGTTTTTTGGCAACTCTTGTTGGCGATCGTAACAAGGGTCACCATCCCCACTTTGGAATACCAAGGAAATAAACCTACTAAACTTCCAGCCTGGAAAAATGCTAAAAGAATACACTGTAAAGAAAATGGCTGGACAATTCCTTGAATAGGTGGCGCTATTCAAAAATAGAGAATTGCTGAGCATGCTAATGTAATGCTGTGTTTATAGCTATCTGACAGTGTTCAGATCATGGCCTTTGTCAAACGTCAAATTTGGAGGAAATTGAATTAGTGTTCAAATGGCAGTTCATGACAGGTATTGTTACGAGCATTATAGAGTTCTCAGTCTGTGATAAGTGTAGACCTATGGCTAAACAGACAGCATATGTTATTAATGTGACATGGAATTATCTACAAGATATGTCTACATCCGTCCTGTTGGGAGAAGTTTACTGTCATGTCAGGCTTTCAATGACTTGTAATGACAGTAAGGACAGCATAAAAAAAAATCCTGTTTATATCAGATGTGAAGATTCAGAAGTTATTCAGTCTGTCAGAACGACTGCTATGAATCCTAGCGTGAGGAGTAGCTGGCCTTACAGTGCAGAGAAGTATTTACTTATTAACCTGATAAACATTGTCCTAAGTGGTTGTTTACATAAATTGAATATTCATGACTTCATAGCTCCAATAGGAAACTTTGCAAAGAACTGGAAGTGATTGAGTAGCATTACTACGGTAGCTACCAGGTACCATTGAACTGAACAATCTAGAGACCTATGTATGCAGTTATTTCACAAATTACAGTCGTCTCTGGTCTTCTGCAAGCTTCTGTTATTTCTGTTAATATGTTCCTAACCTTAACCATTAGTTTTGAAACTGAAAAATTACTGAAGATGTACTAGGCAATTATGCCCCGATCCTGTCCATTGCACCCTCTCCCTTGGCTTATAAAAAAATTTAATCGCAGAGCTTTGTAAAATTCAGAGCAATAGCATTTGGAGCAAAACACAAACAGGTTTTTACCTTTTGATGAACTGTTCCAACTTGCCCCTCCCCTTCACCCCGCCCCACCCCCCCACCCAGACTATCACCTAAAAGGGGTTTGACATCTTAACTTGTGAAAAAGGGAAATATCTGGCTGCGATGCCAAGGTGAAGAAAGAACCTGTGAAAATTTAAGAATGTACATATAAATAAAAAACTGAATTTCTAATGAAATCCTGTCTCTGCCACTTTCTGGGTTGTATGGAATGATACTGGGGCATGATCCTTGGTTACACGGTATGCAAAGTACTGTGGCTTCTGATTGATGCCCCCAGCAAAGAAATGGCTATATCCCGACGGCCACCACCAACCAAGGGCTGGATATTTCAGTTGGTAGAACGCTGGGTTTGTAATCCAGAGGTCACTAGTTCAAATCCAGTTCTAGACATCAATTTTCTTTGCTCTTTTCCATTGTATAATATTTCCCTGTCAGATTCCCATGATTGATTTACTGAATGTAAGGAAACTATTTATACATCTCTGGAATTCCCAGGCAAGAGCAGCACAACTTTAGGCAATATTTGGTAGTGCAGAGAGATTCTAGAAGTATCATATATTGGAGTTAAAGCTATGTTAATGTTGATGTTTTCTCATCTTTTTTTCTCTTTCATTTTTTTTTGGGGGGGGGGGGGGGGTTTCCTGTTCTTAAACGTAAACTACAACTTCCTGACCATTTCTTCTCAAGATGGAATTTCTACAAAAAAAATGTGGTCGCTAGATAGAATCTTGCATTTCAGCCTGTCGCCCTCTGTTAAGAAGTGTCACCACTTGTTGTACAGTTTTGCATGAGTTTTTGTATAGCGCCATCATTTTATATTACGGCTGTCTTGGTCATCTTGGGTTTGTTTGATAAGATTTCACAAACCATTTATTGGCTGAGAGTAAACAAAACCTTGTAAATCTTATTTTGGATGAAGGAATGTATAGCAGATGAGCTTGCACATAGGATGCAGGGAGTCTAATGCTGTAATGCACCTTAGTTGAGATGAACTTGTAGAGATGTTAAAGCACTGTATGTCTTAGAATATGGTCAGTCAGTCTCACAAGGTTGGTCCCTCATTAAACATGGTTGGTCAAACCCCAATAACCTTGTCCGTTTCTTGGGTAATATGGTCAGTCTTTCAGAAGTAATGTTCAGTCTCACAGAACATTATTTTCCTCTATTCTCCCCTCCCCACCCCTCTCACCCCCCCCCACACACACACACTATCTCTTCCGACCTCTACCCGCCCATCTTCCAATCATTCATGAGTTTTTACTGAAATATGTATTGGGTGAGAGATGAGTTCCTCCTAGGTTACCACACTATTTCCAACACTTCCTCTAAACACCCCTGCCAACCACCCGCTGCCCACCCTGCTGCTACCAACAGCTCCCAAACCAGTCCTGCAATCATTTCGTAACTACATGAGTTTCACTGACACATGGGTAATGGTTTGGGGGTTGGTGAGTTCCTCCTCAATTGTCATTCTGTCCCCCACTTTCCCCTTCATCCCTCACGACTTTCTTATTCCCACAAGCCCACCACCACCTCCCCTCACCCCCACCCACCTCCCCCACCTCCAGCGTTATAATCCTTTCATAAATGAGTTTCTTATGTCTGGTCAGTCTCTCTCTATTTGTTAATGGTTTGCCTGCGTAGCTGTACTCAAGGTATTACACCTCCTTATGATCTATATGAACGAAGAGAAAGTAAAGTGTACGTTACGCAGACTAAGTGTATATAGTCTTCATACCGTTTCTGACTCGCGATTAAATTTGACAAGTCAATTTGTTTCTGAGTTTCTTTGGCTGTTTCAAACGGGTTAAACCATGGAACTCGCTGTCGTTTCCTACAAGTAAGATTGGGAAAGGATCTTAC
>KN882788.1:107724-126292 GCA_000934455.1 Apostichopus parvimensis
AAAAAAGCTCCTCGTTCATAAGCAAACGCAGCAACTGTACCATGAATTATTTGTGTAGACTCACTCTAAAGCAGACAAGTCTACAAAAAACACAAATTTAGAAATCCCCGCTGTTTCCAGTCAATTTGATATGTAAAATCGTTCCATTTATCCCGTTTGACATCAATCCAGAACGACCCACTAGTATCTATCTTGTCGCGTCGTTCAGAATTAACCACAGGTGTCAGTACCAAGTTGGGCCTTCACACCTCGTGTATCGTCTATAGTAAGAGTCGACGTATACGGTCTTGTTCTATATAGTATAAGTTTACTCTGCTCAGCAGCAGTGAAGCACAAAACATAGAAGGTATTATACTGTCGGCTTGAACGCCACTTCAAAGAGAAACCATTCCGTTGGATATCCTTCCCAATAGCATATCCCTGGTAGGACTGAATTTCAGCTTGGCTCGTCTGACCGCCGCCGTATTTTTTCTTCCTTTTCCACTTAACCGAACTATAGGGGCCACGCTTCAACAAAACTGGAACTAGGCTTAAAAATTCTTTTAGTCATATTGGTTTCATAAATGTATATATATATATTACCGCCTCTGACAGTAGCATTAGTTTTAAATTGAGAAGTTCGAGGGCGTGAACGTTTAACTATCGATAAGTGATGATGTTGGCGGCTGGAGTTTTGAGATGAAGGGAAGCCGCTTGCATACGGCGGCGTGGTTGTGTGAACCATATATGTCCTCATGCGTATATACTTTTATCTCTTGTTATGAAACATAAGGAGGTAATGTCTCTGTGATTATCATTTTCGTTTCCATTCAATAAATGATGTATCTCTCGGAATGTTCTGTTTTCATGGAGGTGTACACTATAGAAACAGGGATTTGATCTTTGGTGTCGAATAAATCATAACGAAATTTATTTCGCAGAAAAAACACCCCCCTTCCCCTTTGAGAAATTTTGGATCCATTAAGCGTCCTTAGATGCAGTCTGGTGCTTTATTTTGCAACTTGAAGTAACTTTATGTTCAAGAATTTTCGGGCTAAGTCTGTCCGATATGTATGTTTTTAATTGAGGCAGATAAAGTTTTTGTTTGAGTATTTGTTTTTAACACTACAAATCGTTTTTAACACTACAAATGGCGGGGGGAGCACGTTTTATTGGGAGGGCACGTGCCCCCAGCCCCCCCCCCCCCATGCCACTGCCGCTGACCCCGACATTCGTAGCGGTGTTCACTTGTCGATAATTTAATGTTGTAAAACATAGTTCATACCAGTAGGAATTGGGCTACTGGGGCAAGAAATCAAAGGTTGCAGGTTGCAAGTTTATATTCAAACTACGACACGTCCTGAATGGATCCTAGGGGCGGCACAGCTCAGCTGAATTAGGTCACACGTTTGTAAGGATATGTCTTAACCTCTATTGTCGTCCTTGACAAAAGAATTCCGTAAGTCAAAATGGAATTATAGTCACTTTCCATGAAATTGTGAAATTTTGGAAGAGAGGATATTAAGGAGTTCGGGGTGTCTTCCAAAGTATTCTTATGGTATTATTGTTGTTTCAATTTCGTCTCACCGGGATAAGCGGCTTTTACGGGGCTCGCCGACGCCGCTCGACGGTAAATCTTACCGCAAATAGCCCGCTCAACGGGATCCGGTAGGCCTCCTACCGTGCCCGACCACAGATAACGCGGAGTGCGTGCGTAAACCACAAGAAATGTACCGTCGGCGAATATACCATCATGGTAAAGCTGAAAGTCAATGACCCTTCATAATGTATACATTATGTGTATATGCCATGATGTAAGATGAGGGTTCGTAGGGTTGCCGGGTGCAGACGGTCCGCGAACGTCCTGATCATGACCTTAAATTAAACCGAATCCGAATAAATGTATCATTGTTTCCCTTCCAAAATAATCAACAGATGGTTGTGTGTCTGTGTGTGAGTGTATCCAAAGTTGGTACCCCCCCCCCTCTCTCCTCCCTCCGATACGGACACTTGTTTCTCGTAAATTGTTTTTATCACCCTGTCTCTATGTGTCTGCTGAGCTCGGAAATCTTATTTCACTAGATTTCAGCGCGGAAATAAATATTCATGAGTTTTTGGTGTGTCCCATTTCATGCATCTTTATGTTAATCACTTCTGCCCATCACCCTCAAAACCCTCCTGCAGCAGTCAACGATCTCGTAAACTCCTCTTTCTTTCTTTCTTTCTTTCTTTTGAGCTGTTTAAGGAAGTTGTTAATGGCATTTATCCCTATCATATAGGTGATTAAATGATGGTTGGGTATAGGTATCACCTTCAAGCAACTGTCTTTCCATGATGAACACCTAAATATATTAATCGAGATCGTTTTTCTTTTTCTTTTCTTATCACAGATTTGGAAAACATCAAAGTGATGAAATCTCAATTTTAGCCCCGCTCTTTCAGTGTTGCATGTAAGTATCTCTACGGTGTCCAAGTAGCACCGGTTACGTCGGTATTACAAGACGGTAATTTGTCGTTCAAGTGTAACTATGCCATACGTAACCACCCCAACCCTCCCTGCACCCTCTGCCCGTCTGAACGATGAAAATATACTGTCATTGCCTTCTTACGTGTACCTAATATCTGGTGCCGACTGTGTGCGGCCTTAAACATCTTTTGCGATCCAGGTGACGAACACCCACCCCCTGGTTGGTTGGGCATTTGGGCATTTCCTTACAATTTGGGAAGTTGTATTACCTAATTTCACTAAATAATTAACAAATTCATCTACATAGTGGTATTACTACGCACCATCGGAAGTGTTAAATCGCTCTACTCAACCAAGTTCTATTAGTCTGTTATTACAATCTATATGAATTTCAATTTCAGCCGTCCGTCCGTCCAACTTAACGCTTAACCATAATCGTCTCGGACATCATACTTTGTGGGGGACATTTACCAACTTACCGATATATATATATATAGTTCAAATACCGGTCATGTTCATGTAGGGCCTAAACCGTACCTCTCCTTGATTAGCCTGCGTAAGCGTCCTGTATATTTTACTTCAGTTCATTCCCCGAAATGAAAGCTCTTTGCTTTTCTGTTTTAACTTTAGCACGATTCGCGGGCAAAAGTTCAGGCTTACTGTCGGCATAGCCGACCACCCGTAGTGATTCCTGCGAACTGTGGACGTCTGGCATTATAGTTCGCCGCCGCATATATACTTTATAGTACAGTCTCGTTGACATGGCGGGGACCTTTCCAATCATTCCCATTGTCGACGGCGTAAGCATGCCATGCGTCTCCATGGGAATCACATGCCTTTACATTGATTTCAGTTTACACATATATAAAAAATATATATATATATGGACGTATATTTGCCTTTTTTCGCGAAAACCATGAGCGCAATCATCATAATAAAAAATACCGCTGAAAAGTTCAAAAGGTATTTAGAGGGGGTGGATGTAATTGACAATTTTACATTCACGAACCGGAGGTAGGCGTTGCCTACCATTCGTTCTAATAAGTCCCAAGTGAACCCCTCCATACCCCTCCCCGGAGCGAAGATTTAGACGTTTCCGAGAACATCATTAAGTAAGTTAGGTTTACCAATGAAGGAGTTCATTTGGGTTGTGCTTATTCATGAGTGAAAATGGTTGCTCACCTTACTATCACATATCTATAAAGTTAAGAGTATATCCGATGAACGATACCATGATGAACTCCGTGGCATATATCCGTTCAGAGGCGAGAATATTTTCTATGTATATTTTGTCGAGCGAAGTTACTTGAACATATTGTGGGTGGATGTTGACATTACTTGTAAAGCTGCAAATCTTTCGGAGGACATTATTAAATATAATACGGTACTAAGCCCTACCGATGGAGGAGTCCGTTTAGGTTATGGATAGGGTTTTTTCTTTCGAAGAGCCACACCAAATTTTGCATATCTCCCCCCCCCCTCCCCACCCCTCCCCTCATAGTTAATTATACTGCAGAAGACGTCTTTTCGCTTTTCATAACAACATTTATTATCTATATGATATGAAGTGAATAACTCAACATTTAGAGTGATAAAGTCAGCTGAATTTACGTCACAGTAACGGAAAGTATATACGCGTTTAACTAGACTTTTAGCTGCTGTACGGTATAGATGAGATTAGTTAGCCTATAGGTTAGATTTCTTAACTAGTGAATTATTTGGTAGTGTTTGAATTTGGTTATAGCCAGGTTGTAAGTGTATAGTTTGCAAAGTTATCTGCCCTGCACCTGTCCGCATACAATCTGATAAGTGTATCTTTAATCACGGAGGGGGTGGGGTTTTTTTTTTTTTTTCGGCGATAACTTTAGTCTTGGATCTTTCGTGTTACTTTTATCGGTGACGCGCGTTTTCTGACAAGAAAATGAAAAACATTTCTGATTAAAAAGGATAACAACCGAGTATAAAAAACTGCGTTGTTTCGTCGAGGACATTGTGAAATCTCTTATCGTACTTTACTCGAAAGAATGAGGGGAGTGGCATGTTGTTTTTCATATTTCTGACCACATTTCTATCTTCTTATTTCTTCCTCTTATTCTTCTTCGTCTTCTTCTTCGCCTCCAACTTGCCCCTTTTCAATAAGTTAATAACATTGTTTACCCCCGTTGGCAGGCCGTACAATACCCATGCACTCTTCATCATGTTATGAACAATCCTACGTGTTTCTTTGCGGTCCAAACGTTAGATTACATATAAATATAAATTTATCGAAATTTATAAGTCACCATATTTCACTTAACTAGAATCGTGTTATACAAACAGGACTATGTTCAAAAAAAGTATGATCTTAATACACATAGAAACTCTATGAATAATCTGCGATGGAATGTTCAACAAGATGATGATGATGATGACGATGACGATCAATATGTCCTTTACCCATCCATAAATAATTTCACTGGTTCTTTGTATATCAGTACTGCATTCACCGGCTCAAGACGGTTTCCTCCCGACCCCTCACCCCCACCCTGCACCTTCCCACCATGTTTCTCTCTTTGCTTCATAATACCAGTGTGATCCTTTAAGTCGACCTTTCCCTTCCTTTTTATCTCTATCCCTTCATCATGGGCCCCAGGATGTTTTTCACCAATTGCGCGTTCACGCGAACTTTTACGTCATCAAACAAATAACTGTTTTGCATTTTATGGAAACACTTGTCACTTACAAGTAGAGGCTCGTAGGTCTACCCCCAGAGGTGGATGGTGAAGTTCCTTCCCGCGGATACGGTACGCTACGTACATTCACACTTGCGGCATCACTTTAGTCCGTATTTACATACTCACCAAATATAAAAAAAATGAAAAAATGAAAAAAAAAAAAAGAAATTTCAAACAAACATGTTTGCGATAACTTGAAAGAAAGGGTCTGTTATTGCCGTTGAGTTTCTATCTCACTTTGACGAAGAAAGAAAATCGTTATTGAAAAAGTAAAACTTGATTTCTTCTCTTTTAACGAAGATATTGATAACCGGTAAAATCAAGAAGTAATCGAAGTGTTTCCGAGGTATTGTTTGTTAACGCGTCATATTCGTTAGCTTAAACTATTTCTATAATTTATTTTTTTTACTTTTCATCTTCAGTAATTGTTGGCATGAACTTTTACCCTTCCTATAACGAGACGGAGAACTGTTACCGTCGAAAACAAAAACAAATAATACTACTTGTAGATATAGTTGAATTTAGAAAGAAGCGGGAAAAATCAATCAGCCATAATCAAAAATATTGCAAGGCAAACATTACCAGACGATTGGAAATAGTAATTATAGATCTCAGGAATAAAGAATTTTATAGGTTTTCAGTTTGGCGCTAAAATTACTAAACGTTTACAAAAAGTACCCGGCCTTCTGGAGCCTCTGACAATTAACATTACCCACCTTCCCCCCCCCCCCCCAGAGGCGGAGCGTCCATACAGTCAGGGGGCGGATGCCCCCCCCCCCCCCCGAATTCTTAAGAGAAATACCTAAAACTATCGAGTCTTTTTACTATATGGGAGTTAAATTCCTAAGAATTGACTTTCTCTGGAGTTGACCGAATTCAGTCTGCGGCAGTGTTATCGCTGTGGCCATTCTCGTTGAGAGAATTCTCCTTCTATAGAATTCATAATTCAATCATTGTAATTCATTCATCAAGTATTTTTAAACCCCTCTTTCTCTTCTCTCGTTTTCACGCCACATCAATATGTCCGATTTGTCAGAGAATTAAATTGCCTTTTACCTCTTCTTTTCTGTTTTTCTTCCAGTATCCGCAAATCTACATACGATCGACTTGTCCTACTAAATTCAGATGGGTATAAACTCGGTGACGTCATGAGAGAATCCCTCTCCGTAGATCTCATCAGTCCAGTCCTATTTGAGCCGCATTACACCGCTCTTAACAGACGTTTAGAGACCATACTGAGATACATGGATACCTGTTTCGCGAAAGCCGATAATAAGACGGACGTTCTCAAAGCTGAACCAGTGTTCAATGGTTACAGAGAGCGTGTGTCCAGTGATGAACCAGCAGACGACTCAGACTTGGATGACGACGATGCCGATTTTTGACCTTCCCTTTAGAAGCCTTAATATATGTAATATATATATATATATGTAATATATATATATATATAAATATATATACATATGGACCCTTTCTTTGTTATCGTAGGAAGATTTAACTTAACAAACGTACATTCCAGAATATTTCAATTATTAATCTCACCGAAGCATGCTATAGATAAAGGTTTAGGTTTTAGTACTAGACTCATTGATGTAAACAGTGGGTCAACTGCACGTGACTGCCAAACCCTATCTGTAAGTTCAAGGAATTAATTTTTTTTAAGGTAACAAAAACCTTCTTTTTTTTTCTACTTCTTTTTTTTTGTCGGTCGTCGTATAAAAAATGAGGCATACCTACAGTTTTTACTTAACACCAATGAAGGAACACAAAAATCTGTTTGCAACAATAATAAACCTTTCTTTCTTTCTCTCTCCCTCCATTACTTTCTTCATTTAGCATTTCATGCTCAAAAGTTGCTGATATAGTTGTTGCGTAGGATTTATTCTGCTTAAGGTTTCATACTTAAACCTCTTCAATACTAGTACCCTGATACTGGTAGTTTTATTTTTCAGTTGATACCTGTTCTTTGTAAATAATAGAATCTATTCGGAGTACAGCCTAGTCATAGGTACAGGGATCACGATGTGATATCATTTTCGTAAATTGCGACGAGAGCAGCCTCCATCGCAGATCGTAAACCTCACACATTCACTCCCCATGCAGATCATGAGGTGATGTTTTTAAAGCTGCGTGAGATGGTCTTAAAAGTTATGTCGCTTTCGAAAAAGCTGGTATGTTGTAACGGTAGATGTTACAAAATTACACGCTCCTAGTAATTAAAAAAAAATGGAACAGAAATATTATGTAGACTAACTTTCAGAATATCTGATGAACCTTTTGGCGTTCTATACCAATGATGCCAATAGTCGTGCCCCCTCCACGCCCCACCGCCACTGGCCTATTCCAAGTCAGTATCAGCATTTATAAGTAACCACAACAGAAAACTGAAAGTCTGCGGGTGAGTGGTACAATTTGGTACACTTCTCACTGTTACTATGCACTTTGCTGAGATGACATGTTTGCTTTACTGTATCAGGGAAAACCCCTTAGTAAGATGATCACATGTTAACCTCCAAATTGGGAAGAACCCTAACCCTAATCACACACACCACAGGGGGATATAAACCTGTATTATTTGTAGGTATTTAATTTGGACCTATTTGTACAAACAACTATAATGAAATATGATGTAACCAATATAATATAAAACGAATTCACAAAAAAATGTCAAACTTTGATGATAATTGCCCGATTACGTCACTCATTTCGTCAAGTAATTATCCTAAGAGAACAATTTGGAGAAACAAAACGTGAGCTAGAAGACATAATAGGAATCGTGCACAAATGAATGGTACAGGGTATATATGTAAGAAAGTTAAGAGTATTAAATTGTGAATGAAATGCCACCACTTCTTCTGTTGTCAAATAGTTTCCAAATGAAACGTCCTAATCTGATGTCATTCCATGATTCTATATGTTTTCTTGTTAACTTAGAAAAGAAAAAAAATGTCATTTCCGTTACAGTTTTTCGTTGTTTTCATTCTTTGCTATATCAATGTTGTATTCTTTATAAGTCATGTCTGTGCCTTTCATTAAAACAGGGGAAAGTTGGAGGGTTTATACACAATCTTCATTTATTTTTTCTGGTTTTCTTCTTCTTTTTTTTTATTATTATTACTATTTTTTGAGAATTCGTGATAGTTTGACAACAAATGGTTCATTTTAATTTCTCTGCCAATATCTGTCGGCTACTAGAACCCATTTGCCGTGTATTTAGGTAATTATGATGGTTTGCGAACGCGTGTTTACGCACGATACTATCTGGACGCGTGCGCATGGGTATGGTTTGCACGACGCCTACAGGTAAATAATAAATGCAATATCTGACGAATTAATGGGGTGGAGCGTACATGTGAATGTCCCATATTTGAAATGAAATGTCTTCTTTTTGGTGAACTTCAGAGTTCACAATTTTAAAATCTTGTAAACATGATCAGCGTATGATTTTCTCGAAACCTATATACATTTATATTTTATTGGCATTCTGTTATCCAGTCCCCGTTTTCTATATGTTCTACTTCAAGGTATAAATATTTGCTACTTATATTAAAAAGGAGAACAGTTTTAAAGTTATGGTATAGGCGTTATCTTATTTCAAACATTAAGATAACAATTGTTAAGTTTTGCCCCGCACCTGTACTTCTCAATCTGTTCCATTGTTCTATGAATTCTTTTTTCTTTTAATTATAATCATTATTATTTTTATAAACGATTCTTCCACAGAATTTGAAGGGGAAAACTCCGTAACTCGTGTAGTTAATGACTACATCAATCTTTGTTTGGGGTACAACTCATTCTCTCTCTCGATACTTGTTGTTTTGGTTTGTTGTTTGTTTGGGGGGCTTGCATTATTTTGATATTTCCATTCAGGGACAATATCAAGAGATAATTATCATACGCAATTTTGAATCATTTCTGTTTTAATAATTCTTAATAATAGGATCACTTTAAGATTGTTTACAAGCTGTCCGATACAAAGGTGTGATAATAACCATAGGTTGTTGGTATTTACAAGGCATTATACAGGCCGCCTCTTTACGAATGCAAAAACAAAATTCGTTTGCAGCCCTATTGGGATGGGTGGGGATTATTATAAAGCAATGTTAAACTCAAATAGCCTTTTTTCAGTCGTTTGACTTTAAAAGAAAAACTTGTTGTTTACGAAGGATGGTGCGGTGCGTTCGAATGTACGTTGACCTCATGATGAAGTGATTCTTATCTTATGTTTCTGTTGGTTCATATTGGGTTTTTTTTTTAAATAGTTTCCTTGTTTGCATTATTTCTTAATTGAATTTTTATTTCGCACTTAGTAGATGTTAAGCAAAATTCGGTGGTATTAAATCAGTCAGCCTTTGTATTGTCAAGAAAACAGCTCGGGTGTTGCTGAGCTGGAGTACATAATGATTATCTTTTTTTCTTTTTTTGCCTTTTAATAATTGAAAATCATTAAATAACATGAAAAGTATTATATCGCAATTTTTAGGATTTCCTGTGTGCAATTTGATGACGTCAGTTTTATAAGATGCTATGATGAAGTAGGAGATAGTTTATCAATTAATCGATTAATTTGATTTGAGTATGGTATGTCTTTCCCCCAATTGATTGATAATCATGTTTCGAAATAAAAAACGAAATTCTTCAAAGAATCCTTAACCTTTTTTTTTGGAGTGGGGTGGGGGGGGGGTGCTGTCGTTATATTTCAAAAGATCGCAATGAGAACAAATTCTCAGGAAGCTTAGTTTGAGTGTCAGGATGTATTGGCCTCTTTACTCGAATAAGTTATGTATCTACTGACACAAAATAAATTGCTATGATAACAATTTTAGTTTTAAGGGAGTTTCAGGCCTTAAAATATCGTCTAGGTTACGAAATTGATCTTACGGTTCCAAGGAAAATTTGGTAATCACTCCACAGGCCGCAAGACTTATCGATCTAAATTCTTTGTTATTTTGAAATATATTACCGCAAGTAAATTGCCCAATGAATACGTATTTCATTTTCATAGTTTTCCTTGCGGTCATACAGTGAAATCCATTCGATCAGTTGAGTTTTGGTTTGGAAGACCTCACAGGCAGTAAAGAAACTTCGCACACGGACCGCATTTTGTCCATTTGTGGTCTAGGTCTCTGGTATTCAAACTCTTCCACTTTCACCCAGCAGCGAATGCTGTGGCTTGGGATATGGGCCCACGGGGAGGAAGGATAATTATATCTTTACATTTGAGATATTTTAATATGCTAAGTATCAAAATAGTATGTTGCAATTGGCAACTGTTAGTAATTTATATTCAAGATTTTCTACACTGTTATCCACACATATCGACAGTTATTTTTCTCCCGAATTTGTGCCGACACTCCAAAGTATTTTGTTCACCCTTAAAATGGGCCGATACTACCCCCCCCCCCGCCCTCCCCTCCAATGTGTACCAACTATATATATAGTCAGAGACGTCGAAAAGAGGTTTCTATAGCTAGTACTTTTAGTATCTCACCTTGTTTAACGGCCCTCCATGTTTTTTCGATCCCCCAAATTGACCCCGCCAGGGGGCTTTATACACCACTGACCACTTCCCCTCTCGTCCGGTAGCAGAAATGAAATCAGACGGCCTTGGCTGCTGGCCGGGATGCAGACACCTGGATCATAACTCTTGTAGGGGAATTATTCCAGGAACTACGTATCGACTGCCTGTATAGTCTGGCTGAATCTTCTCCGTATCACTTGTTTGTACTTAGGTCTTCGAGGGGGGTGGGGGACGTTTTTATCAACGCCCAAAGAAAAGAGCCCGAAAAAAACCGTTCCATACCCTTGTGCTATTTGGAAAAGACCGTATGTGCGGCCGGATCTGTAAAATATCAAAAAGTTTGATTGGAGGAAGTGGCAGTCTGCAAGGCGGGAAAGGATAGTTGGGGAGGAGGACGAGGGACAGCTAACAAATTTACTCGATAAGCTGATGAAAATCTATCATCACGACATGGAATAATGTGAAAGACGCCTTTAACCGGACCTTAGCATCCCTATAGATCCCTTAGTTAACTCGTTTTCATCGTCCAAAGGAAAGAGGAACGAACTAAGCCTTTTAAGCATTTAACAGAGAGCACTTCTATTTTGGATATTGTTAGTTGATGTGGGTGTTCTTGTGCAATGGTCCCTGCCACCCTCCTCTTTTTTCTTGAGGTTGGCCCATACCTTTCCCCAGTGATTGGTTCAATGCAGCACTCGTGTTAATGGTGGTGTTGCTTCCTATGTCCTTCCAAATCGTTCCGACATTGGTCCTCACTGGTTTGAAGAGGGTCCATTTGGAAGAGGAACAAATTAATGGAATTTGGAGATGGGATTGGTTGCGGGTTGATGATAGGATTTGTTGCGGGTTGTTGATAGGATTCGTGTCTGTCATAAGGCATGGCCAACCTATCCTACAATTTAAAGTTATATTCGGGATTAAAATTTATCATATGTCTTTCAATATTAGTAAAAGTTGGTATATTCAATCACAACACCATGTCTCGCGTATTAATGAAAGGTTAGAAAGGAAGTTCGTCTATATAGTTGGCCATTTAGATTGACAGTTTGTGACTTCTTCAGTGACTTATTCACTTGGATGATGATACAGTTATTACTTCCGACTGTTATAAATATCTCCGCGAAGCAAGAAGGGAGGAATATGAGAAGGACAAAAACAAAACTGAAGATAAAATCAGGTCGCATTGTAATTCGTTCTTTATTGAAATCAATAAATAGGCTTATATTTTTCTTAGAAAAACAAAACAAAAAACTTCCTTTTTGGTCATATTTACATCAGCCATATACATCAACACACGGGAAAATTTAAAAGCATGGATTCATGTGCATGCGTATAACGTCCAGGCATATACAGACATCAAATAAAAAGATTCGTACATAAATGACATCCTTCAAATCAAAACAACATGAGGATGTTCAAAAAGGGGAAGATTGGATCATCTCAGTGTTATCGATTTTCGTCAAGAAGTGGAACGGATGTTTACCTAATCGAAGGGTAATGTAAGGCAGAAGCTCATTGTAAGTTTTCCATACTTACTATTATTATGATTATTTTTTTTATATTATTGGATTGTTCTTATTCTCTCTAATTTATCGATACAATTATGTACCTTGGATAACCAAAACTAATTTTTACTGCAATGGGCCCTTTGCCAACTTCAACATTTTTGAAGACACTTGCTCGAGTGCAGGCATCAGTTTCAACAATAACAAAACATGAGGTTCCTTTGACCCTGTGTAGTGCTGTGGCAGTAATGGTATATCTAGTGGATTTGTAACACAAAATGAACAACATTGAACTGGAAAAGCATGCAGATTGGTTCCACATTTCTTGCTGTAAAGTGTAAGCAATCAACCAGCCATATCACATGGAAGCCATATGATGACACTAAACGCCTCTCGCAGACACTGTTGAATGGCTAAGAGGGGAGAATCCCTAACGACAAAATCTAGTCATGGAGGGTTTTCATGTTACAAATCAATGTTTGTTGGTTAAAACTTTCAGCCCATCTTGAGAGACCCTGACAAAGACTTTCCCATGCCAGCCCCCACACTCCCACCCCACCAAACTCCCCTTACCGAAACCCTACCACTCAGTGAGTACTATACTGCAGTGAAATTACATTCCTACACAAGTCTATATAAGAACAGTTCAATGACCTTTCTTACCCAAAAACATATATTATAGGAAGTAGTGAGATGGAGTTATGGTGCCTGTCTGACCAAAACTTGGCATCCTTAATCTCTAACATCTAGAGGTAGCTGGCAAACTCAAGGCGACTCCTAACATCGGCCTTACATTGTTTTACGAATGAAATCATAATTTTGGTAATTTCCTTTCAAAGTGAAAATTTGTACACGTCTCACTGAAGTATCATTTCTAAAAATGGTGTGTCCTTACATTCTGGTTACGATTTTATGAGGAAATCCATGGCAGCTGCTCCTTCATGACGAGGGTCATCATCCATAGTTGTAAAACAGCAGTTGAAAATAAAAATACATAAATGGGTGCTATAAAGTTATTTGCTATAACGAACTTCATAAATGATTAAGAAAACACCGTACGCCCTGATCAATTAAACTTTATAGTTATTTCTTTATCAATATATTGTTTAGTATTGACAAATTATCATGGAAAGCCCCCCCCCCCCTCAATATCGTGAGAACAAGTACGACATATTAACAAGAATGGAAAAAGAATGCATATGTTAAGCAATGATGACATCTAGCTATATATAATTACATAAACATATTGGTTCAAGGCAAAATTTATGTACTTAAAACCATATATATCTGTACGTTACTCGTGAACTCAATTGACCGTTGAGTTTTGCAGAGGTAATTCATATTGATAAGGTGAAAATATCGAAGATATATAAATTTGTCTTTTTTCTTATGAAAATAATGATTTCTACAAAGAATGTATTCATAGGCCTATTTACAATGAATATTCATTAGGACGGTACCATTAACCGTCCAGAGAGGTAGGAAAACTTGGTTCGATATTTTTAAAAAAAATAAACGTACAACTAACACTTTTATAAGATTAATAAACCATAATATAACAATTTTGAAATAATGCTAAGTAGGTGACTAACACTCTTATGATGATGTGACCTGTGATGTCTCTGTTTATCACTTGTAAAATTTTCTAAATGAAGCAACGCTTCTTGTGTTTTGAGTAATCCAAAACTCGTTTTCATCTATGTGTATAAAATCGTCTTATGTAGTTTTTATATTTTATAAACTAGGTTCGAAACAATTTTACCAGAATTCAAACGTTACTTATCACAATTCAAGTTCAATTTGAACCCTTTTTACGAAGAAACAATGAAAATTACTTTGTTGTTGTTGTTTTGCCTTACCTCAAACACATTTAGCTAAGCATTTTACACATTTTACGATGACGAGTAAACAGATCTTTTTATAAATTATGTTGTTATTTACTTCACCAATAAAATTTGCATTTGGTAGTGAATAAATTCGACACTATGTTATCGGACCCCAAAAGACTTTCATTTTCTCAGCGACTGGTAAAATCCATCGATGATAACAAATACACAAATATATACTAACCTCATCTTTGTTGCCTCCTAATAAGCTAAACAAAACAACTTTTGTGAGCCGTTTTCAAACTTTACTCGTGTTTTTTTATTTCCAAAGTTATACTAAAACATTTCCTTATGACATTTAGTCCTGTTCGATATCTGGAATAATTTGGAGGGTCATGCACAACAACATCATCCGAAATATGCACCGTTGGAGGCAATACCTAAAGACTTTTAATATTTCGTTTGTTTCTACATCAATCGACCCTTTCAAACTTCAATCTTATAATTAAATTCTTTGGAAGAACCATTTCAGAGTTATTGATGATTTGGGGTTTTCGTTTATTTATTTTTTTCTATTTCAGTTGAAAATATAAAGTCGAACCATACATTAGCTGCTTTTCAAACAGTTCCGCGAAACTGAACTCAGTTCTGATGAAAAGTTTAGGTAGCCGTAGAAAAGGCTTAAGTTATTTATTAATATATTATTATTATTATGATCATAACTATAATTATTATTATTGTTATTATAAGTTATAACTTAATCATTATCATAGAAATGTACAATCAAAATATGATCTGTTTAAGATATAAAAAAAAGAGTACATGGAAATATACGATAAGATTTGACAATTTTCCTCCGAGAAGTAGAAAGTTAACAGTAAAATGTTGACATGTACGTGTATGGACGTACAGACAAAGTGATGGTTTCTCATTCCCATTTCATACAAATAAATACACAATTCTGTACCGTATAGAGGTCTAACGATTAAAAAATGAATACAATTTCTCATTTTTCTGGAGGTCCAAGTACAACAATATATTGCACCATCTCCATCTTTTAACATCTTATCCTTATATTAAACAAATATTAAAGGGATATTTCGGTGGCTAAGATCGTTTTGCTTCCCAATTCATTTTTTTCAATGCTGGAAATTAGCTGCATCTCTGCAGTGTTCACCTCATCTTCGTAGCATTTTCGTTTGCCAAAGATTGAAGGATATAGTTATAGTAGGAAAGAAAAGGCTTTTAACGAACACCTTACCAGGATGACATCAGAGACTACCCACTGTTACTTAATAGAATACAGTGTTACATTAACCGCCACCGGAATACCCCTTTAATGAGAGAAGTTCGACTTACAGACTTGACATGGAAACGTTTAATAGAAATGGAGACATTATGTTCTATAGTAAAAAGACATATCATCTCACTATATCCATCTTTTTAATATAGGAATCACAAAGATGAAAGAACCCAAGGTCAAACATAAACATAGTTTATACAGCTGCACGTTGGTAAGTTGTACTCAATACGACCGCAACCAAAACAACATTAATGCGAAACTTGGCGCGGGTCCCCCCCCCCCCCCCCTCTTTCTCTAACATGCGCAATTTCACATTCAATTCAGCTGCAGAAAACGGACAATTTGCCGATTACAATCTATTAAACTTATAAGACTTAGGTATCAAATTTATAAGGCATTTAATGTCTTTCGGATTTATTTTTCTTGGGGGGGGGGGGTGATTTTACTTTCTGTTATTAATGTTACCTGACGTTTCTATTATTGGTTGATATTTTGGCTGTGGATAATGTTTTAATGTATCGTATAACGTGTTGGTTGATGCACCAATCTTTATATTTGATTTCATACTGTATTTACCCTCACCTCGTTTATTTCTTTTGGCTGAAAACCTTTCGACATTCCTATTGCGTATATATATAGTTAATCAAAGAAGGTATATCCTTAGCTGGGGAAGTTAGCGTGTGATATATTATTTTTGAAAAAAAAATTTGTTGCACTTTTCATTGAAAAAAAAAAGAAGCTGCTTTTATTTCATATTTTGCACACCATTAATATAGCCTATGCTGGTTAATTGTTTTTTTTTTTTCAAACGACCTTTTACTTTTGCTGCAATGGTGTATTTTATGGATTTATGTTAGAAGCACACCAACCATTTGTTTGTTAGAAAACACAATACACCGATAAGACATATTGTTTTTGCAACTTAACTGATCTATTTTTCTTGCTCTATTTATGTTGCTCTAGTTTTTTGGTGGTTTAAATAACATATAACTATAGCAACACATCAATGCAGTTTTTGTTCTCGTTAGTTTCGAACATATCAACAATAATCTCTATCGTGAAATGATTTTGTTTTGCCAGCAAAAAGATAAAAGAAAAAAGAGGGCGCAGGTTTGTTGCCAATTTTTACCCTGTACACTCTCCAGAATGTCCTATCATGTTAAGCGTAAGGTTGCTACAAAGCGGTTCGCGCTCATCACTTGACGGAATCACACAATACCCAGTTATCAGGGTAAATTGCTGTAAAAGGAAAGTGCACTCATGCTCACGTCGTGAGTTCCTGGGGTCCCGAGCGATTCTCCTCAAGGCATGTCTTTTACGGGTGAGAGAGAGTAAATATTCCAGAGCCTGAAAAGAGGACAGAGGAAATGCAGCTGTATTTTACTTGTTTTTTATGTTTGACCTTTGATTCTCAACGTCCTAAGAACCCCTTCCTTTTTTTTTTCTTTTTCTCCATCTTCTTCTTCTTCTTTTCATCCTTGTTCAAAAAAAAATAAAAAATAAAAAAACCAGAAAACAAAAAAAAATGTATTTCAGAGACCTGAGTTTACCACCAATTTTATGAAAAACCGGTTTATGTTCCAGGGCGACTACGAGGACATTCTGCCGCCTCAAAACTTAATTTGTTGCCAGATTTACACGTAACTATATTGCCAAAGTCGTAATAACAGTAACCCCGCTGAATGGTCGGCGTGGAGACATAGAAAGAACAACGGTACCCTTGCTGGCCCCGTTGACGGCGCTCTCTGCTGTTGGAATTTTTGGCTCGCACAACATGGAGTAAGTACTCCAGATCCTGTAGGAGATACAAAAGAATATCCCAAATGGAACGGATATTATATTTACGGTTAAATACCCACGCGAGCTGACGGAGTATGAGCGATATTCTGAGATATCGAACATCGGCGATCGTCGGTTTTCATAGAGGAGGGTATACCGTATAAGACACGGTACAACGATGAATGACTATTACTTCGATAACCGTGTAATAACCGCTTGCCGATATGGTTTATTTCGGTACCATGGCGGGTACAGTAGGACACGGTACACCGATTGACGACAATCGTTATAATTACGCGTGTTAGCAGACAGAATATAGTAAGACTTGAGTGAGATTATGATGAGGTTAAGCACACCACGAACACTATACTACGTTTAAAGGATGGTTCTCAATGAACATGTTACGGTAACAACAAATAAGCCTGAAGGGACCATCTCGACAATATATACACAATTCAGGTAGGGGACAGGGGACCCTGGCCCCTATTCTGACTTTTGATGAGCACTGTCCTAGAAGTTATCAGCGAACTTATATTTCTGCTCAAAACCAAGGTCTGCATAGTGTAAATGTATGGCAGGATTAGTTCATGTATGCACCACTATATCGCTAGTAGTTTTCGGTATCTATCGGGTGTCTACAAAACTAAGACCTTAAGACCCACTGCAAAATTATAACCCCACAAACGCAAACCTAAGACCCTACTGCAAAACTAAGACCCTACTGCAAACTTTGACCCCACCTCCTGCAAAACTAAGACCCTACTGCAAAACTTAGACCCCACCTACTGCAATAGTTAGGACTATGTTACTTCCAAGTCCTTCTCGTCTCAAAGTGCACACGAATGTGTCATAATGATCAGCTCAATGGAAGCTGTGTAGCAGTTAGACCAATACAGTTATTAATCCTAAAAATTGATATTTGCAAAGAGGTCTATGTATGGGGATGCCCTAAACACTTTCCCTCGCACTTAATGCAGCTGTTTTGTCAATGGCTAGACTAAAATTTAAACAAGATTTAAGGATAAAGAGGTCATTTACAATTTGGTATAGATTTCCAAGTGATGACAAAAATGACACAATATCCTTGTGATGATACATAATGGGATCATAGGTCCTGCAAGCAGAGGGTTAACTGAGGGAAAACCATGGAAACTAATAACTCCTTTGATAATTCTTACATGAATAGAAGGGGAGACTTGTACTGATCACAAGATTGTGTACAGTAGCAATAAAAACTAATTGTTGGGTGTCTACAAAACAAAGATCTATAAGACCTGCAAAACTAAGACCCTATCAACTGCAAACCTAAGACCCTACTACAAACTAAGACCCCATCGAAATCCTGACGAGTACGTCACTTTCGTTTCATACCATTTCGATACACCTACACACAACATTTTATTTCTTTTCTTTTTGTTGATAAATATTACACATGTACGGAAGCGTAGAAGGGACATTGCATTGACGAGTTACC
>KN882788.1:159138-171616 GCA_000934455.1 Apostichopus parvimensis
TTTTTTTTTTTTGTCGCTTCTCTATAATTTGCTGCACTTGACATCAATTTCAAAATTTGATCTCCATAAAAAATTCATTGCTCTGTTTTTTGTAGACATTCTCTAAAGAGTAATTACACCATTGAAGTCAGTAACCCTTGTCAGTGTGAATCGAGTTTAGAAGGCGAGTTAGGAAGAGTTCAGTATATCGTGAGCCGACACCCTTGGGTAAAGTTTCACCGGCATATCGTATGAACCCGCGAGAATTAGTAGAGTTTCATGTGGGACACTCCCCGTTGGTGCACTCTCCTACTCAATTAAATTAAAATGTCTTTATTGTACGCACGCAATGTCAATGAATCTAGTGACCGACAACTTGAGCTGAGTTATCTTTCAACCACGACAGAATATCTGTACAAACGTACAAACACGATAAATGGTATATAGTTACACGTATAAAATTTGAAAAGCTCGATTATGCATAAATCAACAAATGATTCTCTCAGAAGAGTCCTTAGACCGTTGCTTTCCTTTGTATCTTTTTCTTTTCTCTGCGGGAACAAGGCATCAATTTCTGCGTCTTACTACAAACTTGATTGCATGTGACAAAATATATATCCCCCATTTTGGGTAAAGTTGGAACCCTGTCCAATCCAACTTCAAAACAACAGAGTGAGCAGGTGGGATCCAGAGGGTGTGGGGATTTGCATCCAATTCCTCACCACACCCACCCCGCTTCCCCTCTAAACAACCTCAAAAAGAAAAGAAAAAGTTCAAAGTAATTATTAACACAACCTTGCGTCTTACCTAATTATATACATCAAAATGCACTATGGTTGTCTAAATGTTGAGTTTCGTCTGTGCGAGTATTCCCAGACACATCCTCCACCCCAACTACCCCAAGACAACACATTCACCCTCCTTTCTAAACTCATGGATGCGCATCATGGGTGAAGAGAGAGATAGAGAGAAATGGAGAGAGAGGTAGAGGGAATAGAGTGTTCTAGTCGGTTTTGTCTGGTCAAATTATGTAAAGAATTCTGTTGGGATGTGTGAACAATAAGTATTATAAATAGACTGCCTTAGGTCGCATCATGGCTTCTCAGTGTACGACGAGGTCACAAATGATGCAAAGGCATACGGTAGGCCTATTCGGTTCCGCTTCCGCGGGCCATCAGTTATCTATAATTGTTCAGATCGCCTTGTCAGCTTTTTATGTAACCTGGGTCCTTTATTTAAAAACTTCTACTAAAGAATCTACATTTCAGCTATATATTTAACCTTTCTCTTATGAATAAAGCACTGCAGGGCATGATGAAGAGGGTGTCTGAATACTTGGAGGTGCCTGAATAATCTGTAAGGTCTTGGCAGGACTTCAAGTGTGAAAGATTTGATTCAGCTTAAAGCAAGGTTTGATGCGCCGCCCGATTTGCAATGATGTGGCAGAATGTTCTGTAATAATTATATATATAACATTCATCGACGGAACTATGAAGATCGGCGACCCTCCTAGGCTATTTTAGAGAGTTGTATTGTCAGACTATACTATGAGCAAAGAAACCAACTTTTCCTTTGGGGGAGGGGGGTGGTTTCAACAAAATTTAAGTACACATAACAGGTATCATTTCAATGCGGTACGTTTCGTAAAAATCCCGTCATTTTTTTAAAATTATTTATAGTTTTGCATATTTTCCTGTCGGAATACAGAATATGCCCTATAGCTTGATACTACCTTTGTTGCGTATATTTCATATAGTGCGTACGATTCACTGTTTCAATCTGTCCCGAATTTGCCCCCGCGACCGCGCCCTCACCCTTCAACTCATGTACACAACCAGCTCGTCTGCCTATACGCAACTCTTTGTAAGTATCTGCATCATAAGCAACATACACCATGAAGTACGTGACCATACATGGTTCCAGTATAAAAATTACAGAACAACCCCCGTCTATCGGGCAATGAACGTTTGACGTATATACTTCATGTGAATAAACTAGTTTAACACGATCGCTGGTTGGGGATATGAAGTATGCTCTTGAGGCTAGGGTAGGGGCACGTGTAGTTATGGATCTGATTCCCCTTGCCATGTTTACAAAGTCATAAACGGATGTTTCATGGAGGGGAAAACAAAAATCATTTTGCGAATTTAATACATAACATACATAACGATGTCTTCTGCTTCTCGCCCAACTAGTTACCAATTTGCAAGTTCAATAATGAACACTATGGCACTGAGTAGATTAAATAATATCATTATAGTATTAGGGCCCTGAAAACATAAGGAGGATAGCCCCGAAATAATTTTACATTATTTTTATGGATGGGGGAGTGGGCCCATTGACCCCCCCCCCCACATCTCAGTCCATACCTGAGTCCCTGTGAACAAAAAGGTCAAACGTTGGTTCTCAAGTGTTCAGCCTCGCTGGACTAGTTGTACCTGGTTATTCTGACGCAAAGGCATATGCAGATGGGGCTTCGTATATGATTCACATTCCAGTCTGTTTTCTTTCAATAGTGCAGTCTAGTACGAATGCGTTTATATATGTCCTTTATGAGAATGACATAATCGAGGGCCAATCCCTACCCCCTCCCCCCCCCCTCATCCCCGCGACACCGGTCAACAAAGATGCCGTTTGCCCTTTCCCTGTTAGTACTTTTCATGCTGTCATAATCGCGTATAATATACACAAGCGGTTCGTTACATAGGTTACTCAGCACTTCAAATGACCCAGACGTCGGCAAGAATTACAAAGGATGGCGCTGCGTACCTTTCAAGCTAAGAGAAAGATAAACATTCACCACTACCTGAATACTGAGTAGTGCGGTAAAGCTAGGGATGTCCTTTCGTCGTGCAAGCAACTGTATCAGATGCGAAGCAGACTTTTTCTCGGATGGGCGATACATGAATCGCCGAGTTGGGGTCCATGGGGATGAAACCCCCAAACCTGCAGCAATCTTGGGTATTTACCGTACTCTATAGTTGTGATATGCAAGCACATGTCAGGAAGAGGATTTGCTTTAACATTTCTTTGGGCAAATTATTCGTGAGGATGGGGTGGAGGTGGGGGTGCGGGGTTAAATACCAATGTTCTTCCAGACTACAGCCTAGCCTTATTGGACGCGCTCAGTTAAGTTTTGACACGCTCATTAAAAGTTGGGGCAAAATGACATTTGATAGTCAATAAGAGCGAGAACTTTCAGCGTTTCCCCAAAGATATGCTAGAAAGTCGTATAATGGTCACACATAATGAAATTTCAACAATAATTTTTATGTCCATCTAGAAGTATTTATTCACCTCGGACTTATTTAATTGTCTATTTTATCATCCTAGAAGGCTGGGACTAATTTAAAGGATCACAGACTCTAGGAAAATACTTTCGAAAACGTCTAGCAAATTTAAGCCTTCCAAACTTTGGGACCAGTGCTGATGACCTGATAGTTCTAATAGGCTAAAAAAAGGCTTGGAAAAGGGACTAAGAACCTTCTCTGAATGCATTGTACCCTGTTTTTGCATCCAACAGTGAATTGCTTACCAAGCTACTGTGAGAAATTTTTGTATATCCATGTTTAAATTTATTTATTCCCCCCCCCCCCCCCCCCCTCATTACCAGTGTTTCTGTAGAAATATATACTATCACTTCACCTACGTTTGCCTAGCTAATGTTACTGTACATTGCGAAGTAATAAACGTTACAGAATTAGTCTTCGAACAATATTTATGCCTTTAAGAGCGACTTTTAGTAAGTTTAATGTTTACTCACAAATGTGATCACCTGACAACTTGAGGTGACCACCTGATACAAATTTGTTGCGGATTTTCGTCAAAAAATATTTTCCACGGTGAACTTGAAGACGACAAAGTGTAACGAAATAAGTTTTTTATCATTACCTTTCCTTACTATATTCAAATACAGTGCTTCCTTTTAATGTGATAGATATAGTTGTAAAGGAAATTGCAACCATGGAACGAAAGCTCCGACCTCCAACCATTGTTGTATCCGACTGGGAGGAAGGAGCGATACCGAAACGGACTTCCACTGCACAAACGAACCAAAGGAATTACGTGCTACCATATAACACTAGGTCTCAAGTCAACACTACTGCTGAAGTTGCTTTCATATCAGCGGAAAGCGCAACAAATGCAGAACAAAATGAAACAACCATGGCCGATTTGAGTTCTGAAAAGTGCTTGGAAGGCTCGTCTGCTAATTTGCGATCAAAATTTGATTTAAACTTATCGCATTGGTCCTCAGGAGAAACACCCCAGCTTCATTACACTCAAAGTTTACCAACTTCCTCCACGTTAGGTTATGAGATGCCAGTTGCAGAGTTCACAGGAAAGATCAGAAGGAAAAAATCTAGACTGCATTGCCGTCGAAAGGCTGTAGCGTACCTTAAATCACCCCTTGGACATGACATTCAAGGTAAGTCTGTGATACACAACAGTATCTTCTATACTTACAGTAGGCTAGGGTGAGGCCTGGATTGTACTTGTTAGCTTGTACTTGTAGCCTATTTTAAGCCTAACAGCCCTAAAATGTTGATTTAAGCAATTCCTGTTGGACTAGGTTGTTAGGAAATATTGTGAAATGAATAATTGATGAATAATATGTCAGTTAATTGTGTACTTTGAGTTCTCCAGTTATAAAAGTAACCAGCAGGCTGTCTTGTTCGTAGTGCATGAACAGAAGTCTCTAAGTCTAACCTTGCATGAGTACGAGTATAGTCAGTATTGCGAATTTCGGACACCTACAAATTTCGGACACCCCTAAGAAATACACGATTTCACCATGACAACCTACAGGAAGAGCCAAATTTCACCAAAAAGTACAAAGCTACAGTTATTTTCTCTACAAAATGACCCGTGTGCAAGTAAATACTTACATATTTGTCAATAAAATGACGGAGATCTATGAAGTCTGTTATAATTACTGAAAGAGCAACTGCGCCACCAATTTTATCACCAGCGCCACACTGTGGGACTGTGTGTCCGAAAATTCGCAATACTCTAGCAAAGAAATACCAGTTCCACAATCACAAGAATCTTCTTGGAATACAACGTGAAAACAGTTTGCAGGAAAGAAAGTTTGGCCGTGTATCGTAATATAACACACTTCTCCCACCATATCAAGTATATTTTCAGGTGATTTATACCCGAAGATATAGTTTTGGGGTGTTTTAAGGCTTAGGTGTCCGGAATTCGAAGTGTCCATGCTACTATAGAGCCTACAACCTCCAGTGTTAGTATATATACTAGGTTTTTGAATACCTAAGTAAGAGAAAGAATCAAATCCTGGAACGGTGAGTACAAATACACTGAGCATGGTCAGTGAACTATTCTAGAATATGACTAGAGTATGAAATCACTAAAAGTTTGGAAGCCTGCAGTTAGCCTAGTTATTATGTAGGCTACACAGAGTGGTCAGATTCCATTTCATTATTATTCTTATTTGTGCATTGACTGTTAAAGTTAACTGAGCACTTGGAATAAGGACCAGCTGTAACCAAAAACAAAGTGACTAAATGACATACTGTATATCTGTATTGTACCTGGTAATATCTTGTATTTAAAACGAGTTCATCTTACCACGTTAAATGCTGAGTCAGTCATCGTTATTGATAAGTCATTGAATGAATTAATTTAACACATTGACGATGCGAAATATATTTTGATTTTCTAGGAGAGAAACGTCTGCGGCAAGCTGTCCAACAAGACAATCATGAAGAGGGTAACTAGCCAAACATTGCTGTTTTAGGATCGCTTATGAACTTAGCTAGTTGTCAGTGTGTGTAATTTGAAAGCTATCCTGTTGCACAACAGTTCAAGCCAACATAAGAAATATATTTGGCAAAAGTATTGCAGGTGACAATTATCCTTAACCATTTATCAAGTGATAGATTCAACTCTATAAATGTTTATAGCCTAATGTAATGTTAGGGTATAACACTCTCACAGCATATATATCTAGGCCTAGCTGAATTTTCTTGTAGGCCTCAAACGACATTGTTTTGATTCATAATTTCCCAGTTAATCATACCATTTTTACAAGACAAAATTGTTTGACAACGTTAATTATGTGGAATAATGCTCTTGTAATATATTTAAGAAACCTAGACACCTATGTATCTCCCCACCCCTCCTCCCTTTCTTTCCAAACTGGGGATTCAACATTATTACACAGAACAGATATGTATTCCAGGCTTACATACATACATACATATGCATGATACACTTTCCCTCGTCAAAATGCTATGGATCAACCTGAAACAGACTACAGTCCTGTCCTTCCTTGACATCTTACCTGGCTATGCCTTAGTATACATACTTAGAGATATAGAGCTCTATATTAAAATTTGCAGAGTGACACATATGCTCTCAAATTCAAAGGGTTAATGTCTGTCTTTGTCTCAGTGTGGAAAAGACCTAGCATTTAAAAATAATTTTAAAGTTTGCCAAAAACCTTTGGCCAAAAGTTTTGAAATACAACAAATATATGCTGGTGAGGTGGCCAGTGGTGGGGGGGGGGGGGGGATGTGAAGTAGTTGAACGCCAGTTGACAAAAAGAAAACAAGAGTGAATCACAAAAGTGACAAATACAGTATGCACATTTTCCTGTAACAGGATAATTATTAATTGTGTATGAAATGTTCACCATTGTTTGTCTACAATTTTGAAATGCTGGTAGTAAGTGGTAAAAAGTGGTTCATTTTTTTCCTCACTAGTTTTGAGCATTCTTCAAGAGGGTATTAATCCTAACAGAGCTGATGATAAAGGTCGCGCAGCTATCCACTTTGGGGTCACAAAAGGTCACAGAGGAATTGGTGAGCTCTTAATTTCTCATGATGAACTAAAACAGTCTTGTAATTTTGTTTTTATATGATTTGAAAATGTTTGAAAGAAAAACTGGTAATTTTTTTGTCACATTAAAAGGAGACACAAACCAAAGACAATTTCATCTTTAGTTTATATCATGACAAGAATCTTTGTGATGAACAATCTCCGCTGTTAGCTAAAAAACGTGCACCGTTTGGAACATATATCCTAGTTTAAAAATTGTGTCTGTTGGCTGTCATTTAGTATTAAAGTATGCCATAGGACCACTAGAATCTTAAACCTTTGTTTTGATTTGAATTTTGTTCAGAGGTAGAATGGTTAGTGTTGGCATTGAAACCATTAACTATCACTTGTTCATGTTTAATAAGTATTTAAAGATTTTAGATTCACCTTACAGTTATATAAATAAGTTAAGAAATATAGAGAAAATTGAAGCACATGTGGCTGGATGACATCACACTTCAATAGACTTGCTCAAGACTTCAGCCTTGTTTATGAACAAATATAAATAAATCTCCCAAATGGAATAAGACTTTTCTTAAATAGTTGCTTGGGGAAGAAGTTGCTCATCACATTTAACTCTATTACATAGACCAATTATGTTGTTTGAGTTTTTGTCTTCTTCAAGATAGACAGTTTTCTTATGAGCTTATAGTTTCAGAATCTAGAGAGATAGTGTCAAAAAATACTATTTAATAGCAGCATAAATACAACAGTGTGGTCTTGCCAGGTCTCTTTATGATTTTGCAATAATGCCCTGTAGCTCTAAACAATCCCCTTATGCTTTTGGTCAAATAGTATCCTTGACATGAAATAACTGTGCAACTTTGATCCGCAATAACAGTTCTCCTTGTATTTGTAATGTTTCAGGGATGACTACATTTTTCATTTTCATTTCACATATTTCGTCTATACATAAGAACATAAACAGGACACTAGAAAAACAATAGACGGCATAGATAGGTGTATAGTCGGCATAGATAGGTGTATAGTCCAGTGCTACCTTGACCCCATTTAACCCCCTCCCACCCCTCATCCATATATCACATCCAGCTACAGTGTTAAAGACACTTTTGTGCATATCTGTTTTTAAACTACAATTTGATTTCTTTGACTTCTTTGTATGTAAGAGGTTCACAGACCAACATTTCCTTGGTATCTTCAAGTTATCCATGAACAATGAAATATAGCCATCATTTTGGGTTTAAATTCACAGTGCAATTACTCCTGGATCAAGGCAGTGATGTGAATCAGAAGGATGGAGTCGGTAACACACCACTTCACTTGGGTGAGTCTAACTTTTAAACGAGCGAATCTGTTTGTCACTTGAGTAAATCAAGTCTGTACTTCTATAAGTCATCTCATGTGTTGAGTAAAGTCAACTATATACCTGGTGAGACATGACTTCAAGGGTGAGTCACCAAATCTATTGAGTAAATTAAGTCCTCATTCGAAAATGTCACCATTTCACTTCAGTAAGTTAGGTATTCATTTTATGAGTCACCAAGTCACACGTATGGACCGCCATGTCAGTTAAGAGTTAATTTGTTGAGTTAATTTGTTGAGTCACTACTTGACTTGAGTATTAATCAAGATAAGCCATAAATTAACTTCAACCATCTTTGGGGAGCATCTGTGCGAATAAATCCACGTTTCTTGTAGGAACGTACATTTAAATAAATGAGGTTATATTTTTTGTTTCTCGTAATTTTAACAGCATGCATTGGTAGTCAGATTGAAATGGTTACAGTTCTTCTCGAGGCTGGAGCTAACTGTCACGAACTAGATGGGAGCGGACACACACCGATTCATCTCGCTAAAAGTCGACTCCATCACCTCCGCGGTTCCTTATCTGAGGCGACCAGGCAAGAAGTATTCAAGGTAAAATACTTAGTGAAATCACCGGTTAAGAGTATTCAAAAAACATTCTTTCTGGAAAAGTATGTAAATTGTTTTTAATTAAGAAAAAGAATGATATCACTTTTATGCAAATCTGACACGAATCAATCATTTTTTTCAGACAGTTCATTAGTCCATCATACCAAACGAAGTAGTTTCTTCTCATCACAAATGGTGCAACTAAAAAACTACACTCATAAGGTGTAGGCACAGTTTCACATACAGGATATGCATGCTACATGTTGAAAAATGGAAGGAACAAAAGAGTATTTATTAAAATTAAAGTAAATTTTGAGAGAGTGTTTCCACCATTTTTGAAAATAATTATAATCTAACTAAAGATAAAATGAAAGTACAATTATTGATTAATGCTTTATTTTGTTTAAATTTTGACTTTATTTATGTGCTGACAAGAGTTCATTCAGGTCAGAGCTATTGTACATACTGTTTGTTTTTACTCTCCTGTTTCGTAGCTCCTGGGTATGCTTCGAGTCTACATGGCCTGTGCCGGGAAACCAGAACACATCTCAAAACTGGACAGTGTTTCTGAAAAACTACAGATCAACCACTCCCAGAAAGAGGTAAAAGTCTGCACTTCCTGGTTATGGTAGACTCCTGTATTAACTGAGAGGACACCAGTAAAAGACCTTCATGTTTCAGTCAATTTCCCTGGTTTGGTTTGGTGGTTTGAAGATACCATAAACCTTATAAATGCTAATATTTGTTTGGAAAGAAAACAAATCCTGTGTGCTGAGTTGCGGCTGAGAATGAACGAGTGATACACAAAGGATGCTGGCTTAACAAAGTTTTGTTTTATCATGAAATTTGGGTGCTTATCACTTGAAATACTAATTTCTCTCTTTTCAGTAAGATTGGTCAAGGATTTTTGAGGTATCACTGAGAAATGTAGGGAATAGTATGCCGTAGACTTGTTGTGAGTTTTGGAGAATTAAGTTCATTGGAAATAAAGGCTCTGTTTTTTACTTGGCCATAGTCTTCGACTGTTTCACAGTGGCTATGAAAGTTTATTTTTTACAACCCTTACAGTATCTAACAGCTATCAGACTATTAAGAAATGAAAAAGTATTTCAAACTATCATGTTCTGATATCGAAAGAAATTATGCGACCAAAATTTCTTTAGCGCAAACATTTTGTCACGTTGGTGTTTATCAGCTTGCTTCTTAGGAAATACTACCACAGCAAATTTTGTATTAATAACTTGTAATGTGCTAGATTCTACTCTATCAATTGTAATCTGCTAGATTCTGCTATATAAATTGTAATCTGCTAGATTCTGCTATATAAGTTACAATCTGCTAGATTCTACTTTACAGGTCATGTAACCTTTGTATTCACACTACAAATTTTGTTTACCAAAAGTTTTTTCAGTTGAGTTCTAAGAGAAAAATGTTGACTAAATATGATTGGGGTACTTGTTGCAAATGCCGTGATGAGAGGATATTATTAAAGGAGGAGGACGGGAAGAAGGAATATTGTGCTGCATTGTCTAGTATTATCTTACATCAGTTGTACTGGTCTGAATATAGCTTATCAACTGTTGTCCACATTTTTATCAATTACATTTTCTTTCTTTTTATCCTTTTTTTCAGATTGATGAAGTCCAAGATATTCTGGAGAGTTTTACCAAGATGAATTTATGACCACTGTCCACATGGCTGTTCCACCTCCCACCCCCCCCCCCCCCCCCCATTTTCAGGAAGGTAACAACTGGCAATCTTGGCTATCTTGCGACCAGTCCTGAATCCATTGACGTGCAAAAGAAGTCACAAGAGAAAAATTGCCCAAATTTGTGATTTTTATTTCTTGGGGAGTTTCATTTCTGAATCTGACCCAATTTTCATGAAAGAGATTTAAAACCTCATATAAATAACCGAACTGAAATCTTACAAATATAAGACCAAATGCTGTATAGAGTGCTGACAATCTCTTATTTACTGTGCAGTGGGAGGGGGGTTGTGCAGTCTGGATTTTTTTCTTCAAAATTCAAATATATTTATTAGCACAACCTTGTGTATAGACCTAATTATAGACATAGTCAAAGTCTAAATATACCTCAGACTGCACCCTTTGATGTCCAAACTCTGATCTTGTTTTCCAAGATCTGCCTCCCCTTCCCCCCTTTGTTGAGGCACCACCCAGTAACCACACCCCTCTGTCATAAAATGTTTGATCCAACTACAGCTCGTCCATTCCAAAATCATTTAGGGGAAAATTTCAATTTCCTTCTCCCTCCTACCCACCACTCCCCCCTCCCCCGATGGAGATATTGTACATGTCACTGTTCTTATGTGTTCTAATTGTACAATTTCAGACGCTGTCTTTTCTGTTTTAGATTTATACATTTTCAACCTTAAGAGCTGAGCTGCGCTATGTGTTACAATGACCAATTAACTGTGTAATATTCACACACAATTGAATACTCCTCATTCTAATGATGAGATCTATTTAGCTACAGTCCTTTCAGGTGCGTCTAGGCAGTGAGTCATTTTTCCTTACATCTGATACATAAACGTTCGTTTTCCACAAACTTAATGTCGTTTTCATATTGTTATTTTGCAAACGGTATAGGCTTTATATGTTTAGGCTTCTATATGCCTTATGTCATTGTACTTACTTTACATGATTGTGATTATGTTATCAGGTGTGGCCAGTTCTTATCATAAACATTCGATCAAACTTGACACAAACTCCAGCTTTATTTCTGTTTATATATATTTAAAAAAAATAAATAAAAAAAAAGCAACATTGTATAAAGTTGCTCCTGGGGCTAGGCTCATCCTGACTCTAAATGGCACTGGATATAACAGGATTCCCACATTGTGAATTATTTTATTTTGTATACAGCAACAGCTTCTCTACAACTGAAGATCAGAAAATAAAATGAGTTTGGTGATATGGAACATAAGGAAGACAGAGTAAATAAGATGATTTTGATATTAAACTTTATTACTTGGCAGCAAACTTTCAATCAGGCACTTGTCACATCAGTAATGGAGTATTGGAAACATTTATGTATATCTTGTGCATATCTTTAAAAATGTAAACAGATTCCTTAAAGATAATAAAAATAACATACTGTAGATGATGAATGTTAAAAAGAAAAGAAAAACACCCTTCTCGTTAAACTTGTTCTTGCAAAGGGTGAAAAATATAATAACGGTAAATTTGTTTTTGACCGGAAAAACTGATTTCATACAAAATTTACTCTCTTTTCATTAACATTACATTCCAAAGAATCCGAATGTTACTTTCTTTGTAGCAAGTTGGTTTGTTTGCTTTCATCTGAAAACTTAGTATCATATGCAAACTTTGTTTTTGGTTTTTATGAAGTCACCAAGCTTCAATTGAAATATTTCTATTCACCACAATCACATCTAATGACTTTAGCTGTTCAAGTTTCATCTTGAATAATCTTGGAGACCTGCAAAGTAGTGATTATCTTCAAACTGTCTGTGTTTATGTATATTTGTAGGTCTGTATTACAATGGTATACACATTACAGTATCTTGCCTTCTTTTTGGTCCATTGTTGATGGTTCTAGTTACTATATGTGTATAGTAATCAGGCTTGATGGGAGGCAGAACCTTCCCAGTAAATCTGGGAGCTAAGAAAAATAATTAAATCCAACACAGGTAAGCCTGACTCAGACCAATGCAATCTGTGCAGAAAAGAAAGAGTAACAAACCATAACTCCAGTAAATTTAGCCTAACCAATAAAAGAACTGACCTAGTATCAGAACA
>KN882788.1:205469-215903 GCA_000934455.1 Apostichopus parvimensis
ATGGGAAATTTGAAACAGAGGGGGGTGGGGGGGGGGGGGCATGGAGGGTGAAAACACAAGGAATAAAGGGACACCAAATTAGGATAAAGAGATTTTAAACTACTTAAAGGGTGTGAAGACTCGCGCAAATAGAAACGTCTAATGCCGGTAATCTGACCTAGTATCGAATGAGGTGTAACAGAAGTGTTAGACACCACCATCGATCCCAGAAAATACACACACACAGCTTGCTACCGTCGGTAATTAGACACTAGTGTACAGTCAGTACATACAGCTGCGGTCAATACCCACAGCACAGTGTATAAACGGTACAGCGATGGACATCTCAGGTCCAGCTAAAGATAACAAGGTATCACGTTTCATTACTGTCTGCATTTTTAAGCGACACAAACAAAACGTCACTTGCAAGCAACAGAAAGCTAACTTTTTCAGATGGCCGCGCACGGTTTTGGGAGAGTCTTCAATGCCTTTAAATCTGATATTATTTAAATCTGATATTATTTGGCATCAAGTAAAGTTAAAATACCTCATATCTAACCTTATGTCAGACACTGTTGGAAAGAACCTCCTATCCTTCTTATGGGGCAGTTCTTCGTCCTTGCAGAGAACATCGGTCACAAACTCCTTCAAGAGAAACTTCATATCCGTTATCGTCTTAACCTGAGAACTAGCCTGTAGTTCATGGATACGAGAAATTAACCTTGGATCAAGGATAATATCATCTCTGTCACTCTGCAGATATTGAAGAATAAACATGGTTATAAATGCAGCATATCGATAAAGATCAGTTTTTGAAGAAGTTTCTTGAGAGTGCACGGTGTCATTTTGACACATTTGGGTCAGTAGTGCGTTAACCGATATAAAATTACATCAGGTGTTCATATACCTAATTTATGGAACTCAAAACTGGATGTCGTGGGTGAGCAACAGTTCGTTTACAAAAGAGTTGAAAAAGTCCTCAAATTCAACTGAACATGCTGTACTACAATGCATTACACAGATAAACAGCTAATTATGACAAGAGATATCAGTTTAGGTCTGTAGCCAAACAGGAAGGGAACATACCCCCTGGGCAGACTACTGCACCAACTCCTTTTCCCCATTTGTGCCACTATCATGAGTACAAAAATGTCACAGGTTAGGAGAGAAGTGCCCATCCTTAAATTATTGACGCCCCTTTTTAAATTGCTGGTGCCCCATCAACTCAGTATTCCTGGCTACGGGCCTGTATCTTGCTTTTCTGGTGGGGTGACCATGCATGAACTTACATCATCTAGGTGATGCCCTTGATGATCTCCTCTCTTTGGGAAGCTGACATAAAATCTTCTTTCACCAAAGTTTGGATCTTCTCTCAGTACTTCCTTCAACCGTGATGAATTCTTCCTTCGGTTTGAAGTGCCATTATTTGCCTTGATAAAAAATTTAACATATTTTCCTTGGATAATAACTATAACAGTAACAAAAGCTTGATTTTATATCTCAATAAAATGTTTTAACTTTAAAGTTTAATAGTTCTAGCACAGACAGTGTCATATTCATTTGCAGGAGAGGATAAAATTGTCTCTTTCTTTGTCCTCATCTGGATCGTTTGAAATTGCTGATCATAAATAAAATGAGTAAAATCAATTTTGCTGCTGAAAAACTGTCAGCCTTTATAAAAATTATTACATCAGAACCCAACTTCATCATGTAATGTAGAACACTGAATACTCAATAAGAATGATAAGCATTAACTAATGTAAAACCACTGAATGTCCGATATCTACAGAATCGAGTAGAACTTATTCAGTTGCAAATTACCTCACCTAAGTCAACTCCTCGTATTTTGACATATTAAGGGTTAAATTTCCTTTCGCTAAATAGCTGCAGTGATTTTAGCGAGGTGCCTTAAGTCCTTGAGGTGGCATTATACATTTATTACCTGAAATGATGGAAACATCATGACCTCTCTCATGACGATTCTTGCAGGACAGCCAGTTTTCTTTGTCCCTCTAATTTTTCTGACTTTCTTTGCCGGTGGATTTTCTGACATTTCCTATGAAATTTAAAAAAAGAAACTCCTTTGAAGCCGTTAAGTATATCAGTATGAACTTTTGTGAGCTCAAAATCTAGGTTATTTATGGGTATTAGTAGATGAGTGGCAAGCGCAGTCCGAAAAAGACATTCATTTGAGGGATGATATTCAGTTGAGCAAAAAGCCTTCAAAATTCAAAAGTTTAGACCAAATTTAAGAGTCTAAATATGCCTAAGAATGCACCATTTGTGACACAAATTTTGAAATTTCCCCCTAGCCCACCCACATGGGAGTTGCATTCATCAAACCCACAACCACACTCATCATCCCTAAAACCTACAGCCAGTCCATAAAGATTCATGCCCCTAACAACATCATTGGAGGGAAATTGGGAAATTTGGTTCCTCCCATGCACTTCTGAAATCCTGTGCTTGTCACTGTTATAGGCTTTAAATACCAATTGTTAGTTCTATATGATAATAAACTGAGCTGACATGATTGAAAAAGGTCCTGGGAAGTAGCCTGGATCTGCCACAGATAAATATAAACCACCAGCTACAGTATTCACATGACTACTATACCAACAATACTCATAAAAATCCATTCTGAATTCTCTTCCTGCTAAAGGAACTTTTTAAAGTTCTAAAGGAAAAAAAAAAAAAAAAAGTCTTGAGACACAAACCTTTAATCTTGCTTTCTTTTTCTCTTGTTTGACTTTAGCTTTCCAATCCTTCCCTCTATGACATTCATAAAGTTTATTGCCAATATGAATGAATGGAATGATATCTTTCCCTGTGTAATCCCACTGGATAATCTGATTACCATCATATGACCCTGTAAAATGAAGCATAAGAACAATATTAGCAATTTTTTTTTTAAACATAAGACATGTCAAAATTGGATACATTATAAACACAGGTAATTTCAACCTGATCACAGCATCTATGTGGCATGTGTACACTACTTTAGTAGTTTTTCTATGGGAATTTTCCTTATTATTAATTTATAACTTTTTACCGTTAACAGTTTATTTTCAAGAATCCTGGCTAGATTATGTGCATGATGAACCAAAATAGAAAAAAAAAATCTATGAACTGAAGTATAATTTTAAAGATTTTTCAATTTCAACATGATGATCAGCTATGAGTTGATGGGAGAGTTGTCCCCATCAAGTGACATATATCAGAGAAGGCATGGAGGACAACTTAAACTAAACCTTTGCATAAATATAAATACTAGTACTGTGCAAGTGTTTGACAAGCTTCAATCCAGTGTTGTACAATTACTGTAACTACTTTTAAAGGGAGTCTTTGCCGAAATCATTTCAACTGACTAAGAGTTTTATAGAATTTCTGGTATATCAGGTATTGGCCCTCAATTAATTAATTGAGGGCCAATACCTGATATACCAGAAACTAAATGTTAACTATGTCATACTGTGTCATAGCTTAAGCTATGACACAGTTGACATTTAGTTGCAGATTTTAATCAATGTCGAATCACTTTATCTAGTGTCAAAACAGCTAGTGTTTGGCACTGTTTGCAATACACTGTATTAAAGTCTCAATACTTGTTTGCTGATAAATTTCGGAAAACACAAAATATCTGACCTGATATACAGTAAGCTTACACAAAAGAGATAAATGGAAAGTGCATATGCATCCTTTAAAATATACAGCATAACAATTAATGTAAAACTGACTTCACTTTTGTAAAACACATATGAGAGACATGCTGGCACACTTCCAAATCTGGGCTTTCTTTCTGTTGCTATGATAAAACTATGACATTTGCAATGTGTGTCACGATTGGTATTGTGCCATAACACTTAATGGCTACCCATAGGCTATGTAGAGCTCAAAATTTGTGTACATCACATACTTTCTCTTAAATTCAAGGCCTATAGATCATAGAATGTGTACGTGTAGGGCCATAATGTATAGCCTCTCAAAATATGCCATACTGCTCATATCTATATACTGTTTAGCATACTTGGGAACGCCTTTGAAAAGGGTAGCCAAGCGATTCTGTGTTGGTAGGGTATTCCAAATTGAAAATATCTATGCTAGGCCTGTTGATGGCTTTTGGAATGTATGGATATGGACATTGCAATGGTACTCTGTGCAAGCAATTGAACTAACAACACGTAGGCCTATACACAGCAGACGACACCAAAAGTTTAGGGCTAAGTTGGTATCAAATAATTTCAGCCGTAAACTTTCCACTAGTAATTTAATTATTGCAATGACTACTACAGCCTTTCTAAAATTCGGGGAAATACGTAGAGGGTATTGCATATGTGATACGGACTGGTTTGGCATAACGAAATCATGAATGATTACAGCCGTTGGAATTAGCCTAGTGTTAATTCAGTGCTATGACACTCACGCATTTTCCCAAAATGTCCATCCGATTTCAGGACAACAAAGCGAGAACATGAACTCTTTTCAAATTGCTTCTTCAATTTTTCAGCTGCAGCTGAGCTTAAGACATATCCACACCGCCATGTACCCAAATCGTCAAGAGGATTCTCTTGCATTTCCTTGCAAAATCGCTCAAACGTCGTCCGCATTGTACAGTGAGTGCAGTAAACACAGTGCAGGCCCGCACTAGCATACTGGATCCGGAAGTTGGTCACTCATCAAAGCAACGCTATTCCATACGCACGCGCACTTGCTTCTCCCTACTTTACAGTACGTTGTCGTCACCTGTCTCGTCCACTTATCAGCTTTCAGAAAAAAAGTCCAAGTTTTAGAGATAAAAAGTTACAATTTTAATTATTTAGACGTTTGTTTTTAAAGATAAAATCAACAGAAGGAAACAAGCGTCAGGTTCAAATGAACGGATACAAATGCTCGTTATTTCCAACCTCACTTAGTGTTATAATAACGCATAGCAGACGACAAAACAAGAATTCCTTGGAAACGTATAATGCGTCTACTGCAGGAACTGCCCTTTGAATTTGAATTTATGTAGCTTGCCTTGTGTCGACCGTTCTCTGACGGATTTCACAACTTGGAGGGTACATTGCGTTCATGTTGCATGGAGAACTGTACGTTGAGTGTGCCTATCATCACCGGCATAATTTCAACTAGCTAAGCATATTTTAGATTTTCATTGTAGCGTAGACTTTGGCTGAACCTGCTTACAAGTTGCGGTAAGCAGTGTAACATAACGTTATGCACAGACTAGGCTACATTTAGACGTTACTACAGTGTTGTTGGCCTACAGGCTACAGTAGGCCTAGCCTATACTTTAAATTCTGAATAATTATGTTTTTAGGAAGCATACGCACGCAGTCCTAGCCTGGGTCTCACGAGAGTATCGAAATGTTCCAAAAAGTAATAATATGCTTAATTTAGGGACTAGCATGTGAGCGATCAAAATTTTGATCACAAATATCTGTGGTTAGGAAAGAGCAAAAGCATAATCCTAGGCCTACAAGTACAAGTACAAGAAGAAGCAAAAAAGTGGGCTGAACTTGTTTCTATTAAAATCAGTGATATGGGACAAATAATAGAGCACAGATAATGATTAGTATTTTAAATTTCAGGGGCTGCTTCATGTAAATTCAGAAGCTGCTAAGGAAGCAGTGATCAAATGCCTAAAACAGTTTGCAAAGGTTTTAGTGTCTTGAGTAAACCAAGGAACTGCCTCACTTCTAGTGTTATTGATGAAAAGGATATAGCATAGGCCTGTCCTAGGCTTAAAAGTGTTCAAATTCAGACTTGGGTGTAAACAAACTGACTATGCACAAAGATATGAATATTCATCTGATTCAAAGACAAGATGTTATTTAAATTCCTTTCAGTAAAGATGTAATAATCATGATCAACAAGCGGTAACAGCGAACAGAGAGGATGAGCTTTCGGAATCGCAAGGCCTTAAATAGGTGAGAAATTTTGCTTGTCGTGGAAATGGTGAACAGTCCCACTTTACCAAACCTTCTTAAACATTCATTGTACTGTGTTTTGTCTCTGTTTATGTAAAAATTGTTCACTAAGCATTACTGTTACAAGAGATCAGCATTGATATATTGTGAAGTTGGTGCAATCTTTGCTCTGAATTTCTTTTTATCTTTCATATTACAGACTGCTACATAGACAAGCAGATGTATGGGTGCGGGGGGGTGGGGGGGGGGGATGGGGGCTGCAGCAGGAATGAGAAATTAACATGGAATTATCGTTTTTGTTTGTGAAAATAACATCTTGCATTGCAATACTTATGTTTACTAATTTTCGTTTCAACTTTCCAAGATATAATTTTTGGCACATATGAAGAATCTTTGAAAGACTTAAAAGTGTTTGCAATTCAGATTCTGATTTTCTCGATGTACAATGATCAAAGATTTCATTTCTCCAGTAGAATTAGCTTGTCTTGCTTCCAATGTTAATCAACAAGTTTTGCTAAATTGTTGTTTTCTCTCTTTAATCTTGAAGGTCTACTGCTGGAGATGGCGATGACTTCTATAGTGCATTGGCAGCAGAAGCTGAAGATGATCAGGTTTGCATCTTCATTAAGACATGTGTTTTGATCTAGAGGTAGAGAAAATTCTCATCATTATCATCAAGCAATCAACTTCAGGCTCAGGAATATCTGTATGAAATATTCAGATAAATTCAAATAATGATGGTTTCTCTAGATGATGTTTACTTGCATCCGTTTGCAATCTTAAAATGAAATATTATTCGGTAGGTCTGGTAAGTTCATGATAAAACAAAACTACCTGCTTTAAATTCATCATGTTTACATTTTTGCTTTATTTAAAGAACTGTTTGTTTATTTTAAACTGAGTGTAATTATACCATTTTTATTTTCCAGGGCTCAGATGTTTCAGATGCAGATGTAGCAGCTTTGACAAAAGCACTATCTGTAAGTCCAGTTTTAAATGTTAATACTCAAAAGTTTCTTGCTTTATCTCCAATTTTTGGTTAAAAAGTCTTGGAGATTTTACCAAGCTATAAGACACAACACTTTTACAAGTCAACTAGCTCAGTGATTTTTGAAATTGAGCTTCATAACCCTGGTGAAGGAAACATAAATTAGGAAATCAAGTATTGAATACCTAAGTTAGAAAATATAGTCAATTTTGAATATAGAATTGAGTCCTGATACTTCAGAATTGTCTGCTACATCTATATCCTTCATGTTTTGGAAAGTTGAAATAAGTAGTCCACTCCACCTCTGAAAATGTGTACGTGTTTTTTTTAAAGTTATTACTTCGCTGTTACTAATAATACATCAGTCCTTGAAATTCTGTTTACTGGCTAACTAGCAGTGGGATTTTGCCGTTGCCTGCAGTAAAAAAAAACAGAAGGTACTTGCCAGTGCAAAGTTAATAATGCCTTTGTATTAATTCAAGGTTTCAAGTTTCAAGTTTATTTTCCACTTTCCATATATATAAACAGTAACAGAGTCAATGAGTAATTTACTCACATTATGATGAAATAACAATAAAAAAAAGTACAAAAAATGCTATAATGGAAGTGGAGAAACCAGAAGTAAGTAGAAACTTTTCGAGTCTGGACCCATAACAAAAAAAGAGAAAAGGTAAAGGCAAGTGGGAAGTTTGTTTATAGAGGCTGTAGATTTTTTTATGCAAGTGGCTAAAATTGAAATTCTAGGCCTGTTTGAATACAATCTGTTTAGGTAATATCTCCAAAAATGGTGTTTGATTATAATGTTCATTGACCTTTTTGCTTTTTTAAGGATATGGACGATATGGATGATGCACTGTTTGCATCTTCGCTGAGAAACAGAAAGTCTTCTACCCTGAAATGGGAGAAACCTGAAGACACTCAGAGAAAAGGCGAAAAGGGAAAGGAACTAATCGGAACAAGGACCCTTACACCTCCCTCGTTATCGAACACGGCAGATAGTAAAAGAAGGACTTTCACTATCAAAGAAGGTTTGAAAAAAAAAATCAGCTTTGAATATTCTGGTTATTGGCAAAGGAGGTGTTGTGGATAGGGGTAGGTTGGAGGGGGTGGGAGGAAGGGCAGATTTCTAGATTTATTTTTTTAGATTTCTGGTACAAGTCTTTCCCACTGCCATTCCTCCTCATTCCTCAATTCCCATCCTTACCTGTATGGCCTTCCGAACAACAAAAATACATTCATCTTGCAGTATGTTTTCAATTAGCTTTTACACTGTGAATTGTACAATAAATGACTCACAAAAATGTGTTTGTTACTAGTCTTCAGACTTTGATTCCCAAATTTTAATTTTCCTGCATTTTGCTTAAAGGCATTGAAGACTCGCCCCAAACCGTGTGCGGCCATCTGAAAAAGTTAACTTTCTGTTGCTTTCAAGTGACGTTTTGTTTGTGCCGCTACAAAATGCAAACAGTAATGAAACGTGATACCTTTGTTATCTTTAGCTGGACCTAAGATGTCCATCGCTGTATCGTTTATACACTGTGCTGTGGGTATTGACCGCAGCTGTATGTACTGACTGTACACTAGTGTCTAATTACCGACGGTAGCAAGCTGTGTGTGTATTTTCTGGGATAGATGGTGGTGTCTAACACTTCTTTTACACCTCATTCGAAACTAGGTCAGATTACCGGCATTAGACGTTTCTTTTTGCGCGAGTCTTCACACCGTTTAAGTTCCAACATTATCATATAAGTGGTGGTTAAGTCTTTTTTTTTTATAGTGCTGTTTGTAGTTAAATTGAGGAATCAACTCCTAGCCCGTGATAGAATTAATATAGTGTTAATATATCCCACCTGTCTTTTTTTTCTTTTTCTTTTTGTCAGATGTCCACCTTGGACTTATGTTCTTGTCTGGTGTGAATTCTATCTGAAGTTCACAAACAGTTTTGTAGCAATTTTTATTCAAAATTCTCTCTTTTTGTAATATTGACAGAATCACCTCCAGATAATGAAAGAAAATCAAGTCTGAAGAAACCAGCCAGCAAAAGTTTTGACTTTGGAGGTAACTTGACCAAGTTGCATAATTCATAAGCCATCACTTTGGTTTTGTGTTTTTTATTTCACACTTTGGAATCAAACCATAGACAATGTTTTGTGTTATATTTGTAGCTATAGAGCATGTGGTATCTAAGATGGGCGGACAGACAGATTATGTCAACATTTGAAATGAGAACATCCTTGCTACCTTTCAAAGCCATGTGAACACTTATGTCATGCAGCTGAACGTATAAATTTAGTTCATATCAGTCGATGCTGTTGATTAGTTGAAATAAAATTTTATGTTGGAAAAACTGCTTGAAATTTGGCACAATTGAAATCTCAGTATTATGCTTTTGGTACTCCTCAGTATTAGAAGGCAATACAAGGAGAAATGGAGAAAAGGAAGCATATGATGGTGTAAAGACACACAGACACAGACAAACACACACATGTTTGTATTACATTCAGACCGAGGACCCCATTGTATTTTCCATTGTTCAAATCCACGTACCCTAACCTTAACAATACCCCATACAATAGAATTTTTCCGAGGACGTGGTGATTCTTTAGAAATCACAACCGAGGACCTGAAATTCTTTAGTTCAAGTCCTCGGTCAGAATACAAAACAAACGCAGACACACATACGGTACAAAATTCAATCATTTGGGATGAAACAAAGGCTACAGATCCACTGTTAGAGTTTAAAACTGTTTATCATCCCTGTAGAATTTGATGAAGATGACCCTCTGGCTGGCCTCCTCTCCGATGAAGAGGAAGATCCAAAACCAGCCAAGAAACCAGCAGTGCAGCAGCCACCTTCTGCCCAACCAAAAGTGGAACAAAAATCTGGAGATGACAACATGGATTTTGATTTTTCACCATCGAGGGAGTCGCCTGGATCGCTTAGAAGGTCAACAAGCTTGAGCAGGAGAGGGCCAAACATGGGTAAAAACACTGTCATGCTGTCGTCTTTAAGGGAAACTTGCTCAATATATTGTTAAAATTAGCTTTTGTGCAATTAACAGGCTGTGTAGCTTTTCTTACTTTTCCTGCTTTTACCTGCCTCCATTCTTCTTAAAGGGTGTGAAGACTCAAGCAAATAGAAACGTCTAATGCCGGTAACCTAACCTAGTTTCAAATGAGGTGTAACAGAAGTGTTAGACACCACCATCGATCCCAGAATACACACACACAGCTTGCTACCATCGGTAATTAGACACTAGTGTACAGTCAGTGCATACAGCTGCGGTCAATATCCACAGCACAGTGTACAAACAAAACAGCGAAGGACATCTCAGGTCCAGCTAAAGATAACAAGGTATCACGTTTCATTACTGTACTGTCTGCATTTTGTAGCGACACGAACAAAACGTCCCTTGCAAGCAACGGAAAGTTAACTTTTTCAGATTGCCGCACGCGGTTTGGGGCGATTCTTCAATGCCTTTAAGTTTGGATGCAATTTCACAGGCCTTTGGATTCCTTCGACATGGAGTTTCGTTATTA
>KN882788.1:215963-226266 GCA_000934455.1 Apostichopus parvimensis
TTATATATACATACTGGTACCTGTGTGGGAAAGGATAGAAAGGATACAGCATTTTGTTATATCAGCTTTTGCATTTAGCAGTCTGCTCAGCGACCTTACTTTTCCTGCTTTTGATTTCTCCCCTCTTTCTGTGTTTTTTTTGCTCTCTCATCAAAGTACCTACCTTTTCTTACTATTTGGCTTTTGCTTGGAACTACATGATTTCAAAATGCATCAACTTGCTCCTCTAGAAGTGTGTACATGTGTGATTATAAAAGTCAACAATTATGGGAAGTATTTTTGTTATGGAATCACTACCTTATTCATCTGTTAAGGTTCATGACAACTGCCTTAAAGTGTACTGAACAAGTTATTGGCTGACTTGAAGTTGTAGATCAGAATCTCAAATTACATTGCTGGCTAACATTTGCTGTTTGCCCAACAATTTCTCATATGAATTATTCAAGCTATTGCAAAACCAGATAGAAAATTAGTTAAGACAAATTATAAGAAATAGAAAATTACCTCCAATATTCGCTGCAAGTTGTTTGGTCCTAGTTTTAATATGTCACTGATGTAATCACCCAGGACACTATATCCCACATCTTTCTCCATTTCTAACGATTTAATATTCCAACAAATTTTATTATATAACCCACAAAATGAACAATGATTTGGTCTCAAACGATAAATTTTCAACATGAGGTACGCCCCGTAAGATGCTTTTGTTTCCTATATTTCTTTTATACCTTCATTAGATACGGAAACGCCAGAGCCATCTAACAGGGCTAAGTCTGCTCCTCCTCCAAAGAGAAGCCAACCTCTCAAGAAAAGTGATGATGTTGATTTTGATGATGATGATATTCTGGATACCATGGGGTTTGATGATAGCCCTCCTCAGAAAAGTAAGCATTTGTGTTTTTTAATAGAAAAGAAACAAAGGTTTACACTGTTGGCAGTATACTGTCATGTATAGGCTGTCCATAAAAAGGTTTGACTAATTTGACTAACATATTTGTATCGTGATTGTACCATTTCAAATGTAAAGAAATGTGATCTGAAGTGATTTCATATGTCATTCAGGTAAGCGCTCTCAACTCATAATGCTTCCCCCATCTCCCAATCCAACTCCCCCCCTTCCCTCTCCTGTACCTTGTGAAAGTTGAATTCTGCAAGCTACATTCATTCTCGTTCAATTTCTGTCTTCAAAACTTTTCATTGCTATTATTACAGCTACAAATCTTGGTATCTAATCCAAATTTTTGATAGTTTATAAAGTTATTATGAAAACAAAATGATAAACATCAATTAGAAATTTAGAGCCTGTCTAGTTGCTCTTATGTCCCTACTCCCCCCCCCCCCCACACCTGCTTCCCATCAAAAGAAATACAGGTTTCAAGCATTACCATATGCCATACAATAAAACCTTTTCCAGAACAACATGGTTAAAGAGGTCAGAAAAATTTTGTTTTAACAAGTTTACTGCTGTGACTTGCTTCAGTGACTCTAAACAAGAGTGACACATTTTGAAACATTCCTTTAAAAATGTACACATAATTTTTAATGTGCTTCTGTTAGATTTTCAAACATAATATGATTGTCATCTTGACCTTGTAGAAAGATCATCAGAACCAAGGATTGAAGATGATGAGATTAGAGCTGCAAAATCAAAAGTTGCTGATTTATTTGGCCAGAAATCAAAGTCATCTCCACAAGATAAAGAGAGATTACCGCCAGCTGGTCGCACCAAAGACTTTGTCTTGGATCCAAAGTACAAGAAACATGAGAAAGGTAAATATCTATAGTTTTATATAAATGAGTTAATTCCTAAATAATATACTGTAATTTATCTGATATTGCTCCAAAAACTATTCACATGGCTAAACAAATGCAAAGATATATTTCTTAAATTTTGTACACAAAGTATTGGATTTTGCTGTATATGTGGAAACTGCAATTCATAAACACTAAAAACTGTGCAAAATAATGTTATTTCGTGCATTTAGCAATGAACCAATAATCCATCCCAATGTAACTGTTGTCCGAAATCCTGCCAAATATCGGTGCAGTAAAATTTAAAATAACAGTAAAATTAATGCAAGATGCAAATTATGGGAAATTTGGAGATTAAATTAATACTTTCTGTCAGAGTTTTAGTAAACCGCTAGTCGTTTTTCCTTAACCTCCTTAGCAAAATTTTTGATTAGCATGCATGCCTTTAAGTTTTGTCTGGTTGTTGTTGTTGGGTTTAGCATAGAAAAGAAATATTTGTACTTTTCTTTTAACTTTTCCAGCAAAACCACAGAAAGATCTTGATGAAGAGGACTTCTCATTTGGTTCGTACACTCCATCAGCTGTGAATACTCTGAAAAGACCAGACTCTGCCCCTCCTGGAAGGCGATCAGTAAGGTACATAATCCTTGAATATGTCAGATGTAGTATAGGGGCATCCTATCACACAAATTACCTGTATGAATGCATAGAGTTATTGGGCTGTATGCCTTATATATATCAGCTTTTACTAAGGGGTGATTCCTGCAAGCAAACCAACCTTTGATTTTGATGTTTCAGAAATTGACATGCACTCTTCCAATCGCACACCAAATGAAGCTACTTCAAGCATTACGCTATGCAATAGTGGATAACATTATCTCTGGAACAACACCTTGTTTTCTGATACATACAGTGTGTGATACTTATTCATTTTTAATACAAATCTCCATAATTGTGCATTCAAAGGTTTGCTGATGAAGAGGAAGACTTATTTGGCGGTACTTCCACCTTGGACAGGCCTGCTCGCGGAGCAGGTAGGAACAGGTCAAACTCTCAAGCTGTTGGTGCATCGAACGGTGTCAAAGGTCAAACAGACGAAGACGATGACGGCGATTGGTTGTCCCTTGCTGTCGGCAGGAAGAAGGATCCAAAACAGTCGCAGAAAATGGATGAAGTAATATCTAAACAGGACAATGCTCCAAATGTTGGTCAGGAGAAGAAAGGCAAGTTGGCGACCTCCAAAGATGGAGTTGAAAAAGATGCTGCCAGAGATGACAGAAGAGAGGAAATATCTCAGGAAGATGAGAATCCGAGAGCAGTATCAGCTGGTGACTATCTCGGCCTGGGAGAGGACATTGATCTTGATTCTCTGCTATCGTGAGTGTGTTGAATAATAAGTAATATTTATATAGCGCATAAACAGCTTTACAAATGTAAAATCTAAAAACAAATAGTAACAAAAACCAAAATATTAAATATATAGAACCAATGAGGCAAAAAATGTAAAAGCAACGATATTAAACACACCCGTACTAACAATACTAAAAAAAAATATAAAAATTAAAAAAAGCCCAATACTAAACGATAATAAATAGAATCCTAAACGTAGTAAACAAAAAACTAAAAAACTAAATAAAAAAAAAAATAAATAAATATCGGATACAAAGAGGAATGTCTAGACCGTATGAAAGGAGTTCTGAGTTTGTTTTTTAGTACTTATCTCTGCATACTTTAAAGCACTGTCACTTGTTGGTATTTGAGGAGACACATTCAACTCCAAGCTATGATGAATCTTTTTGTAAGAAGTACTAAGTATTTTACATGATTTCCACTGGAGATGAGAAAATTTAATTATTGTTAAAGATTTTGACTTTTAAATGCTTTGTATGTATTTCAAGAAGTTTGATATGTGTAAAAGAGAAGAAACGATGTACCAATGGTAATATTGGCAGCAGTTTGGAGACATATGTACACTCCACTATGTGAAAGCTGTCTGAAGTAATGTGGGTGGTATATAATTCAAGAATATTGAAGTGAAAATTAAGTAAAATGACGGCTAAGTTAATACCAAAGAAGAGTAAACATCTCTTGCTGTTTTCTTTAAATGCCTTAATATTTCATTCCATAAACACTTCAATTTTTTATAACTTATTAATTTACCCAGCTCTCATTTATGTTTTTTGCTGTTTCTGGTGGAGAAAACCCTGATCAATGATTATCAAATAAGACAAGCTTAAGCTGATTCTTTAGCCATTAAGTTATGTATTACTTGCTCACATACAGAGTTCTCATATTATGATATGATTATATTATAATCATATATGATATGATCATATTATGATCATATATGTATGATCATATTATGAAATCATATCATATTATGATATTATTATTACGATAAATGATATTATGATATATTATGATATCATATCATATTATGATATGATCATATCATGATTACAATATTATCCAATCAAATATTTGAATGCATTTATTCTTGTTATTTTACTTAACATCAACTATCTCATTTAATTACCACCCAATCTCTCCATGATTTTGTCTGTTTCGACAGGTCCAAGCCAGCTTCACGATTAGGTCATTCTAGAAGAAGAGACACAAGGTATGTCAGATTTCACATGAAAATCAGATTTCACATAGTTGCGTGCGCCGGTTTGTGGCTGCACCCTATGGGAAGTCCCCCAGGGGACACGTGGCTGTGGTGCACTGCGGTGCCCCAGGAGAGATTGTTTGAATTGTGCACACTTTGGTTTGTAGGTGTGACAAGTTACCAATGACCAGGGTTAAGTACAATGCGCATAGAACTTCTGGATTATGCGCTATATAAATAACGGGGTATAATAACGGTGTCCACACTGTTGATAACTATCATGGAGGAAGTTAGATACCATCTTTAATAGCAAGAGGATAAGCCTACTGACTTCAGCTACAAATTTATCTGAATGAATTGAACAAAATCAACACTAACCAAACCAAAAAATCAGAAGAAATTGATATCCAGCCTGTGGAGACAAAACATCTTATAGTAAAATCCCATATTAACATAAAGAAAAAAGATGTGTAGGTAAATGTATGAAACGCTACATAGTCTGATGTTTTAGTCCTTGTGAAGTTATCCTCAGAGACAGACTGAATAGTTATGAGATATTTTACACTTGCATTTCAAGTTTCAATAAAACTTGTAAGAAATGAAGGTTAATGTGAACGTTGTTTCACACTGTGACTAAATATTAGTAGGTAATAATTTAGTGTACAAATTTTGCATAGCAGTGTTTGAAGGCTACAACCTCTGTGTCTCTTATAAAATACTATGGTTCTGTGTACAATAACTGCTATGCATCTTTACACCTGTATAGCAAGTTAAACATTTTGTGTAGTATTTTGCGTTGCTATAGAGGATAAATTTGTCGATGCTATAGCGGCGGATAAATTTTTCACTGAGTATATGAATTATGCAGTCCCTGCATTGCACAATGATAAACTTGCACATATCAACTGCTTTTTCTCTTCTTGATAAGGGGAGGGGGGGTTGGGGGATGGCAGGGCAACATGACATCATTTCAGGGTTTATGTATTACTCTTTTTAAATACCTATATTCTTTAGAAGTATTCATGTTTAGTTAGAATAGTTTACAACTTTCTCATTTCAACTATCCTTTAAATTTTTCTTTATATTATATTATATATTAATTTATTAATGGAAAGAGCTACTTAGAGTAACAAAATGAAAACTAACCAAGACAGTGGACTACATTAGTGATAAAGATGATTTGAGTTCAACTCAAGTTTTGATGGTTTTTCTGAAAATTGAACATAGACTCAATAAACATTAATATCCTGGAGAGGGTGGTAGGTCCAAAAGAAGATTGAAAAAGATTCAAGGACAAATTCATTTATTTATGCTTATATAGATATTCTTTGATACTGTGTCAGCATCATCAAATATTCTGGTTTCAACCTTATATTAGGTCATCATTTCCATGGGATGATGGTGAAATGGATACTACAGCTGGTTTGGGAAGCACCATGGATTCAAAATTATTCGGTAAGATCACAATTGTGGTATTAAACATCTTTCCCTCTGAATGCTGCAATTCTTGTTCAGATTGTTGAAAGCTTCCTAGCTTTCAACGAGGATATTAGATGTAAACCTACAGTGTGATTATGTAGTTATTTATACGAATCACCAGGAACATTCATAAGGATAGTAAACACCCTCTTAAATAAAGAACTCAACTCTCTTTTGTCTACAAACTAACTATAATTTACGAAATCGTGCAATAAAACCAAAATATAGGGCTCAAATTTTCAAAAATTCATATTTATACAGAGCATCTATTTTTATTCAAAATGGAATTTTAAATGATTTGATTTAATGTATCCTTTTTGATATTTCCTTATCATTTCAACTTTAGCTTAAATTTTCAAAACTGTTGATTGTGTTACTTACCTTTTAAATGTCTTTTATCGCTTTTCTTTTTATTGTAAATTTTTGTATCATAACTTTTTATACTCTCCTATTTATAAATTGTATTTTATGCTAATTATACTGGAATCAAGGAAACAGAAACACTAACACTACAAGACATCCTGTGCACTGATTCCTTTGCAAATATAATCAAAACAGAGAGAAAGATAGTAATGTTATGACTTGGACTGTTTTATGAACTATCTATGAAAGACTTTAAAGTTATTGCTACATGTCTTCAGTTATGTTGAAACTGTAACATCAAATGAGCATTGGGATATATTATATCATAAAATATAGCCCCCCCCCCAAAAAAAAATTGATGATCAAATTTTTTTTTTTTGAATTGTAGGTGATACGATGTCAGCAGATGAGGATGGACATGAGGACACCCAGAGCTCAGGTCTGATATCTCGTCAAGTAGCAGAACTGGCTAAGTTAGAAGAAGAAGAAGCTAGGAAACGGAATACTGGAAACCCTCCATCTACTCAACGGAGGGACCAACCTCTGCTCTCAGGAGAGACGCATCGAGATGATAAAGATGATGACAGACCATCATTATCATCTCTTCCTCATCCATCTGGAGGAGGACAGCCAACAACAAATATGGATACCCCAACCTCAGCGACTCCCAGGCCAGCTATAAAATCCGAGTCTCAGATGGGGACTGCAGACCCTCAGCGAGGCGGGCCACTCTCAAGTACAGGGCCTATGCCAGCATTGACTGAGCAACCTTCAGAAGGTGACGTCAATAACATACCTAACTCTACACTTCCAATGAGAAGAAGCCAATCAGGTTTGTCGTTTGTCATTTTCCAGGGATGATCAATTCCGTTTCTTGCTGGATCATCACTGGTCTGGTTTTATGAGGAGATAAATAATTTATTTTTTAAATAATTATTAAAAATAATTTATTTTAATAAATATTAATTTTTTCATAAATAATTTTTTTCTTTGCAGAGCTGCCATTTAACAAGTTTTTTGCAGTGAAGGATAAATTACCAGTAATATTGATATTTATTGTTTGACATATATTTCATGGCTACATTATCTTTTTCCTTGTTGCACAAAGCAACTCCAGGTGTTCGTAAGGAACCGCAGTGGAGGCAAGAACTCAGGATGAGGCAGGAGCAGATGCAAGGAGGAGGGCAATCTTCATCTTCCTCTCATCACCCACAGGCAGAGTCATCATCTGTACCGACTTCACAACCAGTTGTTATCAGTATGTACTGCTATTGTTATGTGAACAACCTTGTCTAGCAGGGATGGGTAAAGATGTTTGTCATCTTCTGAATTGAAGTTAATACCAGATATATATAAATAATTTTTACTTCCTAGGTATATTGAAGGTGATTCATTCTGAACTATTCTATGTTTAAGAGATATTAGGGAAGGATATGTTTAGTGTATACCAGAACAATGCTCAGTGTCATAGGTAAACTGTCTTGCTAGTTGTCAGTGGCTTCAAATGATCTACAATGTAGAGCAAGACACTGGAATAGCCTGGCTTGGGTTGGAACACCATGTCACCCCATCACTGACTTCATCAGAAGCCAGATTGCAGGGATAAAAGAAAAGGATCATTTATTGGTCACAAGTTATCATCCAACCTATAAATTTCCTATTTAAAGTGCAAGTTCAACAAACTACCACCACTTTGATTTTGCTGTAATGTTCCCCTAATACACCCCCCCCCCCCTCGCCCGTCACCAATCCTATCAAATAGCAACATGTCATTGTTGCATGTACCGTCCTTCAGTTTTAGAAACCTGTTGCTATATCAAAACCATTTCTTCTACCACCAGGTAATTCAGCTGCTCCATCTGAAATACCCCAAGAACCTTCAAGCATCCCTACATCCTCCTTCTCCTCCTCTGTGCATGGAGGTGAACGGTTGGTGCAGCCGTCTGTGAACCTCTGGCAGGAGCAGATGAAACAGCAGCAGCAACAAGCCAAAGACTTTGAACAAGCAATTCAAGAACAAAAGGTATCTCTCTCATTGCCTGTCATCATCAAACTTGTTAAAATGAAGACAATGCATTACTTTGTATACTTGAAGAAATATATGTTGGATTTGATTATGATGCCTTTCAACCATTAGTGAGTTGATTGAGATGCATTTCGGCCATTGTTGAGTTGGTGGCGATGCCTTTCAACCATTAGTGAGTTGATGGCGATGCCTTTCAACCATTAGTGAGTTGATGGCGATGCCTTTCAACCATCAGTGACTTGATTGCGATGCCTTTCGGCCATAGTTGAGTTGATGGTGATGCCTTCAACCATACTTGAGTTGATTGTGATGCCTTTCAACCAACCTTGAGTTCATTGCTGTGCCTTTCGGCCATTGTTGAGTTGATGGTGATGTCTTTCAACCATCAGTGACTTGATTGTGATGCCTTTCAACCATACTCGAGTTGATTGTGATGCCTTTTAACCAACCTTGAGTTGATTGCAGTGCCTTTCCGCCATTGTTGAGTTGATGGCGATGCCCTCGGCCATTGTTAAGTTGCTTGCAATGCCTTTCAATCTTCGTTGAGTTGATTGCAATGCCTTTAAAAGTATCTTTAACATCTTAGCAAATGAAGATTTGTATGATGAGCATCATGAGCATCATGAAATTGTTTTCTCGTCAAACACTCAAGATGAAACCTTTCTGTATTTGCAGTATTCTATAAACTGGATATTTCCAGACGTATGCATGTCATTGTCTCTGAGTCTGAGTTTACATGGTACAGCAGCTCGGTGTGTTTGTAATGATACATCACACAAAGGAAATACTTCATTGATGCACATTGGTAGCTTGTCACTTAGTGAAGAAGCCAAAACAAATTTCATCATGTATATTTCGTATTCATATTTTAAGGGTTCTGTCATTTTGTTGTCATTTTAAAGCGCTTTTGAACATGCTTAAGCATGAAAAGGGCGCTATACAAATCTGGTAAATAAAAATAATTAAATCTAGCCTAGACCTACAACTCGTATACATAGCAGTGATATCCCAACTAGCCTGCTTTGAATGTTCAAGCTTTGGCAGATGTTGTTGTCATTAACTGGTCAGTGTAATCACTAGCAAAGTGCACCTCGTAGCAGTAATACATTGAACATATCAACAGAATTCAGTGAGTCAACGGATGTCAGTGCAACACGATTGCATGTTGTTAGGTAAGTCCAGGTGCTTCAAAATTACAAACTTTCAGTTCTGCTTAATTTTAAAGAACAATTTGTTTCCTTTTATGATCAAGACTCATCTGAAAGCTCAGCAAGAGGAACAGATGAGACAAATGCAGAAGATGCAACAAGAGGCAATGCAGCAACAACTACAGATGCAACAACAAATGATGCAAACACAGGTAAGTTGAGGGAAGGGTAGAGGAAGGGATGAGTCTACAGATACAACAACAAATGATGCAAAGGGAAGGTTAGAGGAAGGGGGTGAGTCTACAGATGCAACAACATATGATGCAAACACAGGTAAGTTGAGGGAAGGGTAGAGGAAGGGGGTGAGTCTACAGATGCAACAACAAATGATGCAAACACAGGTAAGTTGAGGGAAGGGTAGAGGAAGGGATGAGTCTACAGATGCAACAACAGATGGTGCAAACACAGGTAAGTTGAGGGAAGGGTAGAGGAAGGGGTGAGTCTACAGATGCAACAACAAATGATGCAGACACAGGTAAGTTGAGGGAAGGGTAGAGGAAGGGATGAGTCTACAGATACAACAAATGATGCAAACACAGGTAAGTTGAGGGAAGGGTAGAGGAAGGGGGTGAGTCTACAGATGCAACAACAAATGATGCAAACACAGGTAAGTTCAGGGAAGGGTAGAGGAAGGGGTGAGTCAACAGATGCAACAACAGATGGTGCAAACACAGGTAAGTTGAGGGAAGGGTAGAGGAAGGGGTGAGTCTACAGATGCAACAACAAATGATGCAAACACAGGTAAGTTCAGGGAAGGGTAGAGAAAGGGGGTGAGTCTACAGATACAACAACAAATGATGCAAACACAGGTAAGTTCAGGGAAGGGTAGAGGAAGGGGTGAGTCTACAGATGCAACAACAGATGATG